>CATIWQ010171662.1:0-17686 GCA_949673415.1 Euphorbia schlechtendalii | reverse complement strand
TCACAGGTATCATATATATATATATGTGTGTGTGTGTGTGTGTGTGTGTGTGTGTGTGTGTGTGTGTTTGTGTGTGTGTGTTATTATGTATATGTGTATTGATAAAGCAAAGTTCTTGACTAATTCATAGTGTAAAAGTGTGAGGACATAGTGGGAGCTATGTGGTGTGAGAATTACACACATGTGTTATTATGAATAGTCTAAAAATCTGTTAGTCATAGTTTCATTAAGACTGGACATCAATGAAGTGGACAGACTAGCATGTGTAGGCTTACTCCTTGGATTAGATCCAAGCAGCCGATCTCACAAGCTAAAGGTGGTACATTGAGTTAACACATGAATGTATTCGGGTAATACATTAGAGATTGCTATAAGACAGACACTCAGAAATAAGTATATCTATGTGTTGGTGTCACATCTTATTGCAATAGCTATACAAGTATCCTCAAATCTAAGATACTAGTTACCTTGTATAGGAGTTGCCATATTTTGGGTCATAATTATTCATACCCTTGTGATTAGGATGATATGGGAGATTACGGGTACAGTGATGATCACTCATTGGTAAGTCGAGTAGTCAAGATGGGATCCATCACTCCTGATATAGTAGGAGTTATACCTTAAGGCCTCTTGTTGAAGAGACACACTCATAAATCTCCAATCAGAGTATAAGATTAATAGAACGGGTTTCTAGTTAATCTTGATACATTATGGTGAGTGGTTTTCTTAGTGAAAAAATCTAATTCCAAGATAGTTATGTCTATTACATGAGCTAACACTAAATCGAAGCTTAATAAATTGAATGGTACTTAACCTGATGGAAGGAGTGTATTGTATTGGTTACTATTGTAGAATAGGATCAAGTCACAAGCACATGACATTCTAAGTATTAGGGGATCATACACCTTTGCTAGAAGCCCATTTGATCATCTAGAGTTATCAGGTTCCATATCGTCTGGAACACTTAGCCTAAAGGTTCCTGGATGGGAAGCCAAGTTTAGGTTAACCTTTAGAGGCTCTATACTTCAGGATCCTATGAGATCACACACTTTGGGTTTTTATCAAACTAAGCAAAGAACTTATAGACTAGGTCTATGCTGAGAATATTAAGGATGTCAAATTTGTTGGATAAATTATTGATTGGTTGGACCAAATAATAATTAAAAGTTTAAGGAAAGGGGTTTTTGGAAATATTGCACAGGGGAGAGCAAGGGAAATTTTTCCCATTTCGAGTGGGCCCCACGAACATGAGATGCTCGCTAGTGGCCTACAAGGCTTCCTCGGGAGCATTTTTACTCATGGGCCACTAGCATACACTGGCTCATGGACCATCACATGCTAGTGGGTAGCAGACCAGCAAGCGTTGCTGGGCAGCGCTTACTTTCGCCTGCTACGCAGACCCAACTACAGCCCGCAAGCCCAAGAAACTACATAGCCCACAAATGCGGGCTATGAGCATGGGTTGACCAGCGCGGAGCTATAGCTCTACGTGGTGACTTGTGGGTGGGATGGGAATATTCCCATTGCACATTTGTTTATTAGGGGAGTTTTTTCCCCCCTCCTACTATAAATAGTGGTCCTCCCCTCCTCCTTTTACACACTTCAGCTCAGCCTTCAATCTGAGCTTTAACATCATTTCTTCACGAGCTTTCAGCGAGATCCTCCATAAGTTTTCCTTTATCCTAAGAATTTTTTTGAAGGCTCATTCATATTTTGAAGAGAGCCTTCTTAGTTATATTTTCAGGTTAGTCTTCAAGTGGTCTAGTAGATGTTTTCTACTGATTGTTTCTTCCTCAACAAGAGCTTTTGGTTGGTGAAGATCCATGTGGATAAATCATAGAGGCCATCCTAGATTGGAGGCTAGTGCTAACGGAGTGCTTTCCATTTGTTCTAAGGGAGCACCGCACCAAAGGAAAGGCACACATCAACTGGTAATTCTCTTAACTTAGATATTAGGTTTCTTTTAATAAGTTTTATAAACCTATGAGCATCCATAGATCGTTTCAGCTTAGATTATATCAATCATGGCATGCTTAGGAGATCCTTTAAGGTTAATTTTAAGTTTTGAAATTCCGCCATGCAAGTTTGCATGTTCAATTACTGTTTTAATTAACTAACATCATAATCACCTGTATTATCCTGATCACTAGGGTATAAATACTTATGACCCAAAGTATAGCAACTCCCATACAAGGCAACTAGTATCTCAAATTTGAGGATACTCGTACTACTAGTGCAATAAGAAATAACACCAACAAATGTATATAGTTATTTCTGAGTGTCTATCTTATAGTAGTCTTAAACGTATTACCCGAATACATTCTTGTTTTAACTCAAGGTACCACCTTTAGCTTGTGAGATTGATTTTTTAGATCAAATCCAAGGAGTAAGCTTACACATGTTAGTCTATCCACTTCATTTATGTCCAATCTCAATGAAGCTATGACTACGGATATTTAGACTTTTCATAGTACCACGTAAGTGTAGTTCTCACTCCACATAGCTCCCACTATGTTCTTACACTTTCACGCTATGAAATATTCATAGAATTTGTTTTATTATATCGATGAACATATACATATACTTAATAACATATATATAATACCAGCAAGATACACAATTTAGAAGCAATCATCGATATATAACAAAGATGCCTTATTATTAACAAACAATAATCTTAAACTATTTGTATATTAGTGACTAATAAAGATATATTACCCTAATTACCTGTAGGGCATACATCATGTCTAACAAAACCACCTTATTGTATTCCATCAAAATGTTGAGTATGGATAAGTTGAAACGCGCCTACAGTATAGTTGTTATTTAAATTGAATTTCATATATCACTTAGTAAATGACATCATTAACAACTAAATAAAGAAACTAAGTAAAGTACTTGTCATCTGATAAATGTTTAGCTCTGTAACTTAAGTCAACATGATAAAACTTGATTTACACCTTAGATTAGAATCACCATTCCAATCAATTTCCTCAACAAATTAATTTTCTCCTTTGCGAGGGGTTTAATGAAGATATTTTCTCTCTGCTACTTCGATGTAACGTACTCTAGCTTGACATCTTCCCTTAGCACATGATCCCTTATGATGTGATGTCTAACATTGACATGCTTCATCCTTTAATTGTGATGTCTAACATTGACATGCTTCATCCTTTAATGTTGAACTTGATTCTTGGTTAGGTCTATAGCGCTCTTGTTATCACACATAACTTCAAGGCATTTAGATTTTATAACATAATCCTCCAGTTGTTGCTTAATCCATAGCAGTTATGCTACACAACATCCTGCTGTTATATTATCAACTTTCGTTATGATAAGTGCAATAAAAGTTTACTCTTGTTTATTCAAAGAGACCAAGCATTCTCCAAGGAAATGGAATTCACCAGTGGTTCTTTTACGATCTAGCTCATTTCTTCTATAGTCAGCATATGTAAATTCTCTAGGAGTGAAGTTTGAGCTACTAGGGTACCACATAACTACATCAATAGAACCTTGCAAGCACTGGAGAATTCTCTTAACAATTGCTAAGTGAGATTCTTTGGTGTCAGCTTTATATTGAGCATAATATTAGACGGAATATTGAGTATCAGGCATACTAGTAGTTAAGTAAAAAAGAGAAACTATAATACCTCTATAGAGCTTACTGCCTACAAGTTTACCAACTTTGTCTTTGCTTAGGTTGGTATCTGTGGCCTTTGGAGTTGACATTGGCTTTGATTGCTCCATGTCAAACTTCTTCAAGATTTCTTTGGCATATTTGGATTGACTAATAAAGATTCCATCATTTCTTTGCTTGATTTCCAGCCTAAGAAAGAAATTCAATTCTCCCATCATTGACATTTCAAATTCGCTCTTAAACTGCTTAATGAACTCCTTGCGCTCTTCTTTGCATCCCAATCCTTGGTGAGAATCCTCAAGATCTTCTTGACCATCTCTTCTTTAGTATAGCTTTTTCTGAGTCACTTCAACTTGTTGATGATATTTACAAAGCGAGTGTTCATGCTATGTATTCCTCCATTGAGATCCATCTGGAATAACTCATACTGCTTGGTCATGAGATTTATCTTGCTTTCCTTCACCTTGTTCCTTCATAGGTGACCTCCAATTTCTTCCATATCTTTTGTGTTATCTCACATCCAAAAATCATGTTGAATTCTGTAAGATCTAGAGCACATTGTAAGTAGTTAATAGCTGCTTCATTCTCCTTCAATAATTAAATATCAACATTATCATAGTTTTCAGGGTCTACAGGAACCCTTAAGCATTTCTCACTTTCATGGAGATATGAGAGCCATTTTTTATGGCTAGCTAAGCTATCATGCTTTGTGACTGTATGAAATTTTTCATCCTATTTTTCTAAAATGAATAATGTAGGCCATTAAAGAGAGGAGGCATGGTAACAGACATTCCATCTCAAAGGAGATGAGATTGTGAAGTATCAGGGACATACGAATTGTTATAGGCCATGGAACTTTAATTCTAAACTGTGAAATCTAAAGATGAGCATCGCTCTGATACCACTTAGCTTAAACAATCTGACAAAAGAGGGGTTGAATGTCCCTTAACTGTTTCTAGTTCAATTTTAATTTTCTTTAAACTTTAATCGACTAAGTGAAAGTTCTTTTAAAATGATGAATGAGTAGGCAAGCAATGCCAATATAAACAACTTTAAACAGAGCTAAGTCTCAGTCTAGCAGACGTTGATGAGTTAAACTAAACTCAACACTATTGACTAAACACTTTATGAAAACACAGATAGACAAAATGCGTGCTGACCCAATGATAACTATGTTGAGCGAAAAGAAATGAGATGAGGTAAGAGAAATCAAACAATGAATTTTATCCAGGTTCAAGCTCTCGCCTACCTCCAGTATCCTAATCTTTCTCTGAGCTTTAGTCCACTATTCAATCTCCTTCAACAAAGCGGAGAAGCCTTTCAAAGTTGGTAGATATTACAGCAAGTACCTTACAAGCTAACTACCCCTCAAAAAGTTCGAGTACCCTTCTCAAACTGTTGAAAAGATGTCTAAGAGAACAACTTATAGTACGTTTCTTTCTTTACAAAATATCTAATAGGATTTCAATGATCTGATTTCCTAAGCTAAGAACAGAGAAAGATTTTAACTGATGATCTTCAGATTTTGGGAAAATCTTTGTTTGCTTGATCGATTTGACAGAGTTTTAGTATTTAGAAAATTCTAGGTGTATTCAATAACTTTGAACGTGGCCTTCAGTCTTTTATTAATTGAAGAATGATGATGTAACCGTTGCAAACTTTGTATTTCAACTCGTTCAATCTTTAATATCTCTTCTCGTTCAGTCTTCAAGATTCTTCCCATTATAGACAGCTCTCTTTTGGGATCACTTGAATATACCCTATTTGATTTCAACACTGCATCATCTTAAGGATCTGCAAAGAATCAAACTAACAATGTTATCTCAAGTAACCAAATAATTTAAGGATCTACAAAGAATCAAACTAAAAGTGTTATCTCAACTCTTGCTGAGTTACTAACTCAACAAACAGTGCTCAATATTATTTATCCTATGTAACTATGTCAGCAGACAGTTAAATCTTAACTCAGCTAACCTTAATTAATTAGAATAAAACGTTTGACTATTGTATTGACTTATAAGTTATTTTCCTTAAATTTGATCATCATCAAAATCTTTAACTCACTGATTGCTGAGCAATCATTGAGCTAAGTCCAACTTAAAATATAGGAAAATAAACAATTCAATATAAATAATCAACAAACTTTATATGTATTACGAAGTATACATGTAAAACTGCATTAGTGAAGTTTTTGTAAGTGTAGCTTTATATATAAGTGGAAGGCAATTATCATGTTTTAATGTCTTTCCCCGAAGAGATCACTTGATGTCTAAATCTATTAATTGAGGTAAACATTTTGATAAAATCGAAAGTCACATGTGGTGTACAAACATAAGGACAAATAGATAAATTAGGTGGGGGCATTTTCACAAACCCCTCACATGTGCTCTTGAAGTTAATAATTATCCTAGAATCTCTTCCTATAATTTACATTTTTAAAAGTTTTCTTTATGTGGGGATCACATTTCACATGCATCCTTCTTAATTTCCAAACATATATTTTATATATTAATCAATCTATTAATTGTTTTTTATTTTGAGAAACTTCTTGTATTTTATTTTTATATAAAGAGGAGAGCCATAGAGGTTAGGCTACAAAATAATAACATGCACCCTCGTCAATCAAAGAGAGATCAAACCGTACGCAAGATCATGGACAATATGTACAACAAGAGAGAGATTAGATGTAATAAATACTAGCCATTTTATCTGCACAACTCTTGCCTATATATCCTATATACATGTTTCTGCCCAACAAACCATTTCAAGTAACTCCTTGATTCTCACAACTAATATGTTGTACTCTTGATATCCCATCTATTTAAGGGAGAGCAAATGTCGGTTTGGTTAATAAGATCGAACGAAACCAAACCAAACCATAATCAAACAAATACTTATTTAATATTTCATTTAAATAATAAAGATAAATACAAAATTTATGTTGGTTTTATTGGTAGAGCCATCAACTTGGAATTTCAATTAGTTGAAAACCTAGCAGAGATTGCGTCCCTCAGCCACCTCCCCATTCCCGGCCATCGTCCCTCAATCCCAGCCTCTCATTCAACCACCGTCCTCCCCATCGCAACCCTAATCAACCCTCTCGCAACCCTAGCCGTCCTCAACAAACTAATAGACAACCCAACAAAATCTAACTTGAAAATTTCCCCAACGCCCATGACGTTGTAGCTTTAAGTGGGATTTTCTCCAAATATGGAGTCATCGGCTGGATCTACTTAGCAAGAAAGCGTAACGCCAAAAATCTCAACTTTGGATTCATTACTCTCGATGGATCCATCCCCCTCCATGAAGCACTTTACCGCCTTAATGCAATAACCATTGGTTTTACCGTCTCTGTGCCTATAAAGCCAAATATGATTATCTTAGAGTATCTAAAACTACAGCAAGCAGCAGTCATAACCCTGTGAAGCCGAGCCCTGTTCATAAATTTAGGGAGTCCCCTAGAGGAGAGCGATCGTACGTAGAGGTATTTTCGATGAAGAAAGGTTCATATGATGTAAAGGTGGATAGCACTTTTAAACAAGCAACATGGACTGAGCATTCATGCGTTACAAAGGTTCGTAATTTAGCATGCATCCCGAGGTTGTTATATTGTGAAAGAGCGGAGTTTTGCGGTGAAATTTATTGCACCAATGGGTGGTAAATTGGTTCTTCTCTCGTTCTTCTCATGTGATGCTTTGAATGCTTTTATTGATAATGATTGGCGATTTCTAAATGATATTTTGGTTGAAGTATCAAAATTTGAATCTAACTTCTCACCGTCGAAATGTTTGGTTTATGTTGATTATTTGGGAGTACCGCCTGATATGTTAACAGGAGATTTAATTCGGCACTTAACGGGTTTGATCGGGAACGTAGTTCATATTGACTTTGATTTTTATTTTTCAGAAAGGCTTCATGTAGTTTCATACCTTGTTTAGGTCACTCTAAATTACACCAGCAATGTCTTCAATCTTTGGATCAGGGACTCGCATCGCATTTCCCAGTTTCGGTGAGTTTCCGGCAGGCTGTTGCTTGCACAAAACTATGCCCACAATCACGTCTCGTCAGATTCTAAAACATTAGAGGACTCACTATCAGCTTTAGCCCATTCTGGTAGCATAGTCTCATTTGTCGAACCACTAGATTTGCTCAAATGAAAGTGAGGAACACATGCAAATTCTGTCACTTGAGGAACCAAGCTTTCAACAGCTATCCAGCAGGTCTATTTGTAGTAGTTTGGTAATGGTACCAGAAACTCAACCTAGCATTACCATCTCCTCGGAACTGGATATTCAAAATATGAACCGTATTATTCTTCTATCCCGAAATAATGAAACGAATGAGAATGACATGTCCTTTGCCATGGGAAAGAAACTAGGGCTGTTTAAGGACAAACACAAAGACATTATTTTGGGTGCCATGGACTCGGTTTCAGTATCATAAAAGGGTAACGTGGTTCTGGGTTTTTTTTATCTTTATATGTCTTTTAAGTTTAATTTTTTGGAATTTTAGAGGGGAGCTTTCTAATAGAGCCAAACAAGGTTTTGTACGATCGATTATTCGAAAACACAATGCTCACATTTTTATCCTTGTTTTGACCAAAGTAAATGCCATATCAATCAAGTAGTGTGAACTTTTTGGGGTCATAATGATCATGATTACCATTATTTGCCATCACAAGGTCTCTCGGAAGGCTTATTATTATCTTGGAACATGAAAATAATTCAAGGTCACATTATCCGATCGTCGGAGAGATGGGCACTTCTCCATGTTTCGAATTCCACAATGGACTTCCATTTAGCTACCCTTTACGGCTCTATAAATGGTGAGGAGGGCGATGCCTTGTGGCAAGTTTTGTTACCGCTAACTCAAGAATATTGCAAGTTGATAGTTTGTTGTGATTTCAATGAAGTCTTGGCTGCCTCAGAAAGGTCTAACGGGAGATCATCACCTAATATCGCCTCTTTTCAAGATTTTTTCTTAGAAAGTGAGTTACAAGACCTTCCCTAGCATGGCCAAAATTACACTTGGCATAATATCATATCTTTCTCACGTATCGACCCGGTGTTAGCGTCCGTTGATATCTTGGATCTTTAGCCAACCACGTCTATCTTAACCTTGGACTTGTCATTATCGAACCACCTCCCTATATTATTCCAATCGAGGCCCTCAACCTAGATGGTCCAAGGCCATTTAGATCGCTCAATCTGTGGTGAGAGGACCATAATTTTTTTCCATTTATCAAAGAAAAGTGGGCTACAATTTGTAATGACCACAAGCGAGTAGGATATTTCATTTAAATTACATCTATCAGGTAATGTTATTAGGCCATGGCACGCAGCTAACTTTGGTCTCCTGGAGCAAAAGGTTAAGGATTAAGAGGTGGCTTTTCTTAATCTTACTTCTAGTAATGTGTCATGGCCTCTCTCTTCGAAACAATCTACTCAACTCCAATCAGCAAGAAATTTGCCATTTCATCTTCATAGAAACTTAGAAAGTCTTCGTCATCAACAATCGAGAGTTTCTTAGACTCTCTTGGGCGATAATAACACCTCCTTCTTCCACCGTTCGGCTTTGGAAAACTATTGGTCTAATAAAATTGTGCAATTAGATGTTAACGGCAAGATGGTTTCAGAATTTGAGGGGCTTTCTAGTGCAATTCGTAGCTATTATGGGAGTCTTTTCTCTACTACCCCATCAGTCCTGTTTTCTTTATGGTGGCTTCTTTTCAAAAAGGTTTCGAGTGAGAAAAATGCGGCCTTGATTACCCCCTTTTTGGTTGACGAAGAGTGGAATTGCAGTTGTGATTGTGGGAAAATAAGTCGTCAGTACTAGATGGATTCAACTTCTTTTTTTACAAACAATTTTGGGATGATATAAAACCCGAAATCATGCGAATAATTGATGAGTTTTTCCTATCTTCGAGGCTGCCTTGTTCCATTAAGACGTCGCTAACAGTGCTTACCTCGAAAATTCCAGGAAAAGCTTCTTTACATAACTTCAGACCGATCACACTTATTCACAGGGTATACAAAATTGTCATGAAGCTTTTGGCAACGCGGTTATAGCCGATACTCCCACATGTTATATCCGAAAACCAATTCTCTTTCATCAAAGGACGAAGCATTCATAAATTTTCCTTTGTAGCTTCGGAAATCATCAATCGCATTCATTCTCGGCGTTAATCCTGTCTAGTTCTAGAGCTTGATTTCCACAAGGCTTTCAATTATGTTTCCTGGGATTATATTGATGCATTTTTAGACAGTATAGGCTTCAATAGAAAATGGATTTCATGAATGTCCAATTATAGAAAGAAGTCGTCAACTTCCGTCCTTGTTAATGGGTCCCCACTTGAACTAATTCAGCTTCATAAAGGAGTAAAACAAGGTGATCCACTCTCTCCCTTTATGTTCGTTTTGGCAATCGAATGACTTAAACAATTATTAGATGCAAGTGTAAGGGAAGGTTTACTACCGGGCTTCTATTTGAACTCTTCACAGTCAGACATCTCTTTACTTTAATTTGCGGATGATATGCTCTGCTTTTGTCCTTCCGATTTGAGCCTCATTTCGACATTCATGTGAATTTTAAAATGCTTTGAAGTGATTTCTGGGCTTTGCATTAATTATCATAAGAGCACACTTCTTGGCATTCACTGCTCGTACGATTTTTTAGAATCGATTACTGATCTTTTAAATTGTAGAATTTAAAAATTCCCAATCACTTACCTCGGAAGTCCGCTTTGTATTAACCATTTGCCAAAAGCTACGTGGGACCCTCTAATTGAAAAATTCAAGAAACAGTTGGCGAATTGGAAAGGACGATGTCTTTCGTACGCGGGTCATTTAATTCTATTGAAATCGGTACTTTCCTTGCTCCTAATTTATCTTATGTTAATTTATAAAATTACAACATCCGTTAATGTGAAGTTTACTAGTTTAATGAGGAATATTTTATGTCATGGTGATTCGAGTGTGAACGATATATGTAAAGTTAGTTGGGCAACCATCAATTTACCATTCCCGCTTGGGGGTTTGTATATCCGAGAATTTTTTATGGTAAATTGCAGCCTTCTCTTGAAGCGGATTTGGAAAGTGAGGCAGTAAAATTGAGATTTCCTTTGGTTCATTTCTGTGTAGCAATTTTGACCTGTAGCCGAATATTGTTCATGCTAAGTATGCGAATTTATCCCTAGTTTGGAAAGATATAGTATCATATTACATTAGAAATCAAACGTTCCGGGATTTATTTACCTCTAATTACCGAGTATCCATTGGTGATGGAACCTCGGCACCTTTTTGGTATGATAATTGGACAGTGAACATGCCGATTGCAACCCTGTTTCCCAACTTGTATTCTGTTTGTAATAGAAAGCGTGCCACTGTAGCAGTGGGCTGCTCATTGATCTTCAGCAGTACACAGTTCACTCGGCCATTTTGGAAACGCAACCTCATAATTACGCACCACGAAGCAGCTGCTGGATTGGATTGCTATAACAATGCCAAGCAGTTTTTGAGTAGCAGGGGGCTGTTTCTGCTATTGTTGTACCACCCAATTTCAAGACAATTCAAGATACATTCGGCTTGGATTTTGGTGAGCGAAAATTATACACAACAGCCTCATTTTGTGTTGGTTTTTATCGATTGCCATGTTGGCCTCAACTGACACTTGATTTTACCGTCATATGGAGTGCATGCCTTCTTCCAAATATCAAATTCTTCAACTGGACACTTTTCCACGGTAGAATTCTGACACGTACATTTTTGCTTTCGAGAGGATGTAGTTCGATAACGGATGTCACTTGCCCTTTTTGTAACGAAAATGAAACAATCGATCATATGTTTCTCCTTTGTCGTTCAAGTTCGCTCATTTGGCATGAATTGCTGGGCTGGATAGGCATCCTTGTGCCTCTCCTGAATTCTCTAATCAAACTCTCTTTGATGTTTGACAAACGCTATTTCGGCCTGGAATTAGCTCGAATTTCGGGACATCTCTTTGGTTCATCATAACGTGGTTACTATGGAAAAGACGTAATAAACTCATATTCCAAGGTGCTCAAGATCATGATGACATCTTTCTTTCGGGTCTTCATTTATGTTGGTTTAATTTTCGTTGTAATAGACCTAGCTTATGCTTTTCAATCTCTGACTTGTTTCTAAATCCGAGAAACCTTCTTTGTAACTAAGTTGTCATTCGCTCCTTGGGATTTTCAGCTTATTTTGTTAATAAAGGTTTGGCCTTGTTTGGTAGCTAGTTTTTGGGTGTGCCAACTTATTTGAGATGCTCGAATGCCAGCGCCCAACAACAGTCCTTTTCCCTTAAAAAATACAAAATTTTATTCAATTAAAAATTAGTTTATAAGTAATAAGGGTCCAAATTTAATAAGATATACCAACATATTCATCACATTACAATATATTAAAGTTTTGATTTATATTATATTGGTAGGATATATCACATCATTGATCATATGTTCATATGTTGATAAACGGTAAAATAATTAAGACTTTGTTTTAACAAAATAACAATAAAATTTACGTGATTGTAAACTACTTTTTTTATATATATTTACATTTTAAAATTAATTAATTAATTTGGTTTGGTTTTTTATTTTTACAAAAAAAGAAAACCAAAGCGAAACCAAACCAAACCCTACCTTTTAAATTTTGATAAACAAAAAACAAAACGAAATAAATTTGGTTAATTTAT
Source organism: Euphorbia schlechtendalii (assembly GCA_949673415.1). Classification (NCBI taxonomy): domain Eukaryota; kingdom Viridiplantae; phylum Streptophyta; class Magnoliopsida; order Malpighiales; family Euphorbiaceae; genus Euphorbia; species Euphorbia schlechtendalii. Next base: position 5,340 of record CATIWQ010171662.1, on the reverse strand, counting down.
TTGTTTTTTTATTTTGGATTTTGGTTTTGGTTTTATTACGCATGGTACATTTATCATGTTGAATAACATAATAAGCAAATCAACTATCACTAAAACAATTTTTCCAAAGCCTTGTTCCCAAGCTAAACTCAATCCATCGAACGCCACATTACTCTGCTTTAGGCTTTAGCCATAAAATAATAACCTAGATTTTTTAATGTCCTTTGATCCAATTGAAATGTCTATTGTAATATTTCCTCTGAACTTGACATACCCTCCAAGTTTTAGAATTGTTAACGTCACTTAAATTTAGGTAGGTTTAAGGGCTTAGTCGTTATCCAGGTGGAAGAGAATGAGACTTTCTTAAGGTTCAAAATGTTAAACTAGTCTCAACTTCAGAGAAAAAGATATAATGGGGCATTTGAAAACAATATTTGATATATATTTTAAAATTTAATACATTAGCCTGCCAAGGAGAGATATATCTTTTTATAAATTTGGAGTATATCTTGATCAATACATTAATCAATTAAATATCTTATCAAAATCCGAAAAACATTATCTCACCATATAAGAATATAGAAAAGACTTGGATATCAGCATGGGAAAGCAGAATCATCCATGATTACCTAATAAGATGCAAATCTTCAAACTATACATATCCGAATTATTAGGAAATGAAACGCCGTTGACGGTGGCGGCGTATGATAAGAAAGAAGGGATTCCTTTGGCAATGGATTGTGAGAGGTGGTTAAAGGCTGAGAAGTGGCAAGGGGATATTGCTGCTGCATATATGAGATTGGATGGATTTGCAAATATAATACATGAGAAATCGATTCCAAATTAACATTAAGAATACATCGCCTGAAAGGCAGCGGTGGATTTTGTGCTTTAAATTGAATTAAACCATTTTTTTTGTAGGAAACTGAATAACTGAAGCTGAAAAACAGAAATGCGGATTGTTAACAAAGAGGTATGGAAGATAATTTGGTGAATTAGTCATTTTAATGAAAGAATTAGAACTTTAGGGACTTTAATGAAATTGTTTTAGGGTTATTTTTAAAAATTTTATAATTGCATATGTGTCACGATAATATTTATTTCAAATTTTAACACATGGCGTGAGTACACTGCACTCTTCACTGTGTGTGTGGTTTTGTTGCACTCATGAGAAATCTGGTGTACTTTTTAAGTTCAAGAGAGATGGAAATTTCATAAATTGGGGGTTTCAACTAGCAAAAGTTGCCAACTCAAGATAGTATTGATGTATTTAGCTTAATGATTACCATTATTGAAAGTTTGACGAGCAATTAATCATATTTACGTGTGAATAGTCATAGTGAAATTCCTTTTTCCTGATTATTACGGTTAAGTACTATAAAATAATCAATACAAGACAGTTTTCTTTTCTTGATTACCATGGTTAAGTACTGTAATATAATCAATAAAATGACAACATATTTAATTCCTGAAACATGAACCTTTTATACGTATCAAGGCAACATAATTAGCTCCTTAAACTTTGCACATTTTATCAGATGTCACCCCAACTTTGAAAAGTATCTATCAGTTCCCTAAATTTGACAAAAGTGCATTAGTGAGAGGACGACGTTTTTTACGGGCAGTGCAACTGTGCCAAGTGGGCTCACGGGTTTTTGTGTAGGGAGCCGCTTTATTAATTTTCGAGGGTGCTTGTTATTTTGCTCATGCTTGGCATATTTGGGACATTTATGAGACATCAGGGTTTGTAGGACTCGTCGAAGACTAATCTTTTATAGACATTGATATATAAAATATAAAGAAAATAAAATAGAGTCACAAATCCTATTTTAAAGAAATAAAAGTCACCGCCCAGATGCTCTTCCGGAAAATTTTGATATACATGGCTCGAGCAAACTCCTATACCTTTGAATTAGAGATTCTAAGTAGGGATGAAATAATTGGTCAAGTTGAAAGTTACATTTAAAAAATACTTCATTAACCCTAATAATAGTAATGGTGGAGACAATTTTAACGTAACCTCCTTGTGGTAAGCCCATTGAAATGTATTACGCCAGCAGGAACTCGTCATTCTGGTAAGAATTCTTCTTATAGCAATTAAGACCATATGTTTGCGACTGCTCAAATAGAAAATGACATTTAGGATACATTTCTTTTGTTCTAGGATGCTTCTGAGGACCCCGTAACCAACTAGAACCGATGAATATTTGGGCAGAATCTTGACAATATTAAGACTATAGGGCTTCGAGATTGATGGTATTTTGGCAAAACCTTGACAATGTTGTGATTATAACTCTTTGGATTTGACTAGATTTCAGCGGAACCTCGACAATGCTATGATTGTAAGGCTTCGGAAGTGACTAGACTTCGGCAGAACCCTTGTAATGCTATGATTGTAAGGTTTCATAATTGGAGGTAGTTGGATTTTATTTTAAGATTTCATAATTGGAGGTAGTTGGATTTTATTTTAATGTAGTAAACTTTATAGCTAGGGTTTTGAAAGGGATTTGGATATAATTAAAAAGGGGAATCTCAAAATTTGGAAGTGATTTTTAATTAGGTGTTGAAGATGATCAAAATAGCAGAATTGCTCTGCTATTTATAGGGATTGGACATTAGTCAATCAACTGGTGTTGGGGGGAGTCGATCAACTAATGTCTAGGTTATAGGTATGTTGCGTAATTTCAGGGTTTTTTTATGGTGAAGGCACGTGTCTCAATCAATCAACTAGTATTTTGCAAATTATTAGTCAATCGACTACTTTTGAGGGTATAGGAGTGGATCGATTAGTTTCGTCAATCTAATGAGTCATTCTAGGGCTTTTGGCAATTTGACATGTTTATGAGGCGATCGACTAACTTTGAGAAATGGTAAGTCGATCAATTGATGTTTAAGTAGTTATAGCTTCTGGATCCTTTATTAATTGATCGAATTGTATTAACGTGTGTCGATTGACTCTAATGAGGCGGTTAGGGTTTTTGGTTCCTTTTGTAGTCGATCGACTACATTTTGGGTAAGAGTTAATAGACTAGATTTTTATACATAGGGTTTGGCTCTTCGCAAATCTTATGTTGGAAAGGTGTCTCAAGCGCTAGTCTAGTATATTATTGTATCTCAGTTCATACAGAAAGATATTAGCTAATAGACTGCCCTCATGTACAACATTTCAATCATAGGAGAAATGCTTCGTGCACGAAGTGAGTGCGATGAACATAAAACTGTGCTCGTGTGTGAGTTACAAGGAATGCAGAATTGGCTTTCCTTAATCAATAGTTTTGAAAAATAAAAACTTTTCCCCTTCAATTAAGAAAGTCTATGGAAAGTTTAGAAAGTTTAGAACTCCTATACCTTTAAATTAGAGATTCTAAGTACGAATGAAATAATTGGTCAAGTTGAAAGTTACAATTAAAAAGTACTTCATTAAACCCTAGTTTTAGGAAAATCATTTTAAATATATAATAATCATAATTATAGTAATGGCAGAGACAATTTTGACGTAACCTCCTTTTGGTAAGCCCATTGAAATGTATTACTTCGGCAGGACCTCATCATTTCGGTAAGAATGCTTCTTATAGTAATTAAGAACATATGTTTGTGACTGCTCAAATAGACAATAACATTTAGGTTATATTTCTTTCATTCTAGGATGCTTCTGCGGGCCCATAACCAACTAGAACCGATGAATATTTGGGAAGAATCTTGACAATACTAAGACTATAGGGCTTCAAGATTGATGGTATTTTGGCAAAATCTTGATAATGTTGTGATTATAACTCTTTCAATTTGACTAGATTTCAACGAAACCTCGACAAGCTATGATTGTAAGGCTTCGGAAGTGACTAGACTTCGGTGGAACCTTGGCAATGCTATGATTGTAAGGTTTCATAATCTGTGGTAGTTGGATAGGTTTTTATTTTAATGTAGGAAACTTTATAGCTAGGCTTTCAAAAGGGATTTGGACATAATTAAAAAGGGGAATCTCGAAATTTGGAAGTGATTTTTAATTAGGATTTGAAGATGGTCTAAATAGCAGAATTGCTCTACTATTTGTAGGGATTAGACATTATTCAATTGACTAGTGTTGGGGGGAGTCGATAAACTAATGTCTAGGTTATAGGTATGTTGCGCCATTTTAGGGTTTTTTTATGGTGAAGGCACGTATCTCAATCAATCAACTAGTATTTGCAAATCATGAGTCAATCCAGTACTTTTAAGGGTATAGGAGTGGATCTATTGGTTTTGTTAATCTAATGAGTCATTCTAGGGTTTTAGGCAATTTGACATGTTTATGAGTCGATCGATTAACTTTGAGAAATGGTATTCGATCGACTGATGTTTAAGCGGTTATAGCTTCTTGATCCTTTATTAATTGATCGAATGGTATTAAATGTGTCGATCGACCCATGATGAGGCAGTTAGGGTTTCTGGTTCTTTTGTAGTTGATCGACTACATTTTGGGTAGGAGTCAATAGAATAGATTTTTGTACTTACGGTTTGGCTCTTCGCAAATCTTACGTTGGAAAGGTGTCTCAAGCTACAATCTAGTATATTATTGTATCTCAGTTCCTACAGAAAGATATTAGCTCATAGACTGCCCTCACATACAACATTTTGATCGTAGGAGAAATGCTTCGTGCTTGAAGTGAGTGCGATGAACATAAAATTAGGCTTGTGTGTGAGTTACAGGGAATGCAGAATAGACTTTCCTTAATCGATAGTTTTGAAAAATAAACATTTTTCCTCTTCGGTTAAGAAGTCTATGGAAAGTTTAGAAAGTATTTTCCTAATGTGTAAACGAAATTATATTTGACGAAAGGTGTTTTATTCACTGTAAGCTAGCTCTATTTAAAAATTTTGGTTAGTCTCTTTGAAAAAAAAATATTTGTATGATAATGCAAATAAAAATATCCACTATGGATTTTGAAAAATCTTTGAACAGGCTTTCTCGTCGAAGGAGTTTGGAACTATTAGTCAAATAAGATATCCGCTGGGATTATGAAAATTCTTTAAGCAATTTTCTCGTTGAAGGAGTTTGGCACGGTCACCCAATTAAAGTATCCGCTAGGGACTATGAAGATTTTGTAGTAGGTTTTCTCATTGTAGGATTTTGGCACTATCAACCAAATAAAATATCCAATGGGGATTGTGAGTGAACGACGTTCCCGGAGGTCTAGCGCGGATGTCGCGAGGCGCCGGCCCCGTGAGATGGGGCGTGGGGTTTTCGAAAATGATGCAACAGAGTGCGTTGGAAAAGAGATTCCCAAAAGGGAAACCGTGGTTTGTTTGAAAATATGTTGCAAATTCAAAAGACTCGAGATCAAAATCTCTAGCCTATGGTACTCAGAGTCGCCACCCGGATCA
>CATIWQ010171638.1:0-16102 GCA_949673415.1 Euphorbia schlechtendalii | reverse complement strand
GATGTGAACTCTATTTATAGTGTGAAAGGTTGCGTTTATCCAAACAAACAGTCATGTCCATTGGTAAAGGGTTACATCATCTTCATGTGATTAGATGTAAGATTTCATCCTTATCTTCAATGGAAAGGCACCTTTTCATGGTTCATTATCTCCAAAAGGAGTCTTTTCATCTGATAGTTGATGATGGTTGATCGTTCTTATTCGACGATTGGAAGTTGAGAAGAGTTTATCAAATCCATCACGATTCACGAGTGTGACCTACATGTCGCAATCGTGAATGTAAGTTGGTAACTTACTGCTTGTGAAGAATGATAAGTCACGATCGTGATAGATAGTCGTGAGCGTGACTTAGCCAATAGCGAATAGGAATCACGATCGTGACATGGTCATGACTTATGCTTTTCTTCATGATTCTTCTTTGCAACTTTACCGATCTTTGACAACTTCGATCCTAAGCCAATTCCTTGCATTCCATGTATCTTTTGCACCTTTTTCACTCTTTTTGCATAGAATTCCATCTTTAATCATTTCACTCCCAAGATTCACTAGTTTCTGCACTTGTATAAAAAATGACTACATACCATGTCAAATCTTTTATATGAAGTATAAAATGACTCTAAACCACATCATTTTATAAGTAAAAATATCAAGATAATAAGTGTAATTATACACTTATCAGTCAACCACATATTCAAAACTATTCCTCTTCATATACACCAAATCATCGGTAGATGACACCACCTAAGAAAGGAAACCAAAACAAAATTATAAACAAACATACATCATCAGATTAGGGGGGAAAACAAACACAAAGAAACAAAAAAAAGAAAGAAAAATGAAGTCATGCCAACCTCCATCTTAGCAGCTAAATCATACATTTTCAGCACCCTCTTATGATACCTGTTAGTCAAGTCAATCTTAGTTTTTCTCACAATGATCCTGTTTGTCTTGAAAATATTTTGCACCAAATTAAGCAAGAAAGTGACGAGGGACAAAAGGGGAAGACTCTTCGTTGCTTTTGTTAAAGAATTGAGGGACTCCGCATTGTTTGATGTCATATCACTGTATCGGTTAGAGTCGAATGTGCTCAGCTCCATTTATCAACACCAACACCAATCAAATATCTTGGAATCCCTTCATTTATGTTTTCCAAATGAGACATATTCTCTTCGAAATGGTGGACCATGTAAGAATAGCTTGCAAGCTTAAAGTACGTTGCCATTTCTCCTATGTTACTCCTGAAATTTGATTTCAAGTTTTTTAGCAAATGATAAGTGCATATTCCATGTATAACACCTAGAAATACTTTACCGCAGCCTTTTTTGATACTTGTATGGCAGTTTGAAATAAAAACCATATTAGGTCTGTCACCAAATGCTCCCCTGAACTGCTGGAAGAACCACTCCTTGTTTTCGCCATCAACAATAGCAAAAGTAAGAGGAAAAATCATTTCTAAAAAAAACATATAAAAAACACAGTTAGAAATGATAATCCAGTAGTAACATGGTAGGGACATAGTAGGATCAGGGGAAAAATCAAAAGAAAATAGAATCAGGTATTTATCTGGTAGGAACATGGTAGGGACATGGTAGGATCAGGGAATAAAATCAAAGAAAACAGAATCAGGTATCTAACTGGTAGAAACATGGTAGGATTAGGAAAAAAATCAAAAGAAAACAAAATCAAGTACCTATTCGGTAGGAACATGGTACGAACATGGTAGAATTAGATAAATGACAAAAAAATCAGCAGAACAAAGATGGGGAATCAAAAGGAAAAATGCACAAAACCAACAACATAAACATTGAAAACTCAATAAAAAATTTAAAGACATAATAAAACACAACAATTTAAGAAAAAAGAGAAAAAATAATTAAAATGAAACAAAACCTGCAGCATCATATGCACAACCACATAGCAGCGTGCCGTTGTAGCAAGTCTTCAAAAATGTGGCATCTACAACTACAACAGGCCTACAATGTTGCCAGCCCTAAATACAAGCATGCAACGCCATGAAAAAATACTTAAACCTAAGTCCATCCATCACAAGGTTAAGAATGGAACCAGGATTTATTTTCTGAATCATGAACATGATACTAGGCAATGTGCTGTAAGAATCAAGCACTGTCCCTTGAATCAACTTCAGTGCTTCTTCTTTGGCACGCCATGCTTTTTGATAGTTGATATCCACACCTAATTCATTCCTCACATCATTAACAATATCAACCAGATTGTAATTCATCTTCTCGCTCAAATAAGAATTCTTAAAATATTTGGCAATCACAGTCCTCGTTGTCTACCTCTTCTTACTATTCCTCAAGTCAATATTGCAAGTGTGTTCACCACAAAACTTTCTCACTACAAACACTCCATTGCTTTCCCGCTTTGATGATCTAAAAAGCTATGAACATTCTGGATCAACACAATTCAGATAGTATTGCTTCGCGCATGATTTCTGTACTTTAAATTGAAAGTTCTTCTTTATGGCATAAAAGCTCATAGCATCCTTCAACATCGATTTATCCTTGAAAACTTGATTAACCTTAACATAGTCAATCGTAGATTCAGACATCTCAACATCCTAAACATCCTCTTCAATAGATCTTGATCCACCAAACAGTTTATCCTCTCCATAGCCATGTTGGTAATATTCTCAATGTAAATATCATGATCATCAAAAGAATCTGGAACAACAATGGAACTTAAAGGACAAACATCTAAATCCATTTGATTCTCAACTTGTTCCACTTCAACCATGGACAAATCATGCTCTTGTTCAATTTCAGAACCTAAAAAAGAAAAAGAAAAAGTATAAAATACAACTACACAATGCATCAAGGAGGGCATAAAATAACATGGTAGCCACATGGTAGGAATATGGTAGAAACATCAACTTGAAAAAACCAAATAGAAAAGGAAACCAGCGTACTATCTGGTAGGAACATGGTAGGGACATGATAGGGACATCAAGTTGAAATACCAAACAAAAATTAGCATACTATCTGGTAGGAACATCAAGTTGAAAAATCAAACAAAAAGGAATTAACATACTATCTGGTAGGAACATGGTAGGGGCATGGTAGGAATGACAGAAAAGAAATCAGCAATCTACCTAGTAGGAACATGGTAGGAATGACTAAAATACAAAATATAACTATAATTTTCATGAAAAAACAATAAAATTAAAAGTGACTTGCTAATCTAATGAGAATCAGGAGGGAGAATTGTACTACATCAAAAAGTAGTAATCTGTTATAACAGTTAGAGACATGGTAGTGATATGGTAGGAATGACTAAAATACAAAATATAAATATAATTTTCATGAAAAAACAATAAAATTAAAAGTGACCGGCTAATCTAATGAGAATCGGGAGGGAGAATTGTACTACATCAAAATAAAAGCAGTAATTTATCGTAACAGGTAGTGACATGGTAAGAACATAGTAGGAAAACAGAAACACAAAATAATGAAAAAACCAGTACAAAATCATGAAAAAAGTAAACAAATGTATACTATCAGGTAGCTACGTGGTAGCAAACAAATAGACAACAAAAAATAACAATACATTACAGTAAATAATAGATTCACATAAGAGAAAAATACAAAAATTACAGAATTCATTGAAATAACAAAAACAACATATCTTACCTCCAACAGTAGGAGAAACAACAGGAAACTTAATGATACATAGAGGATAATTATTAAGAAGAGCACTGCGTGATCTACAAGAAACAAAAAATTCAAAAAGCTTTTGCTGTTGATCTCCATAGCAGGAATTCCAGCCGAAACTTGAAATTCAATTTTCAACTCCTCTACACTCTGATCTATCCTCAGGCTTTCATACGGGAGATTTTTTAATACTTCAAATGTAAACTGATTAGAAATCGCGACACCAGGGACACTATAACCAACAAAATTGAAATGAGAAGTCCAATCTCCAAAATAATATAGCAAAATCGGAACCCTATCCATCACAAAAATCGAAACAAAAGAGAAAAGAAAAGAAGAAAAACGACATTGAAAGAGAGTTAACGGAGGAAGAGAAAAGAAAAGAAGAAGAACGAGCAACAACAAGAGAATAAATATGCGAGAAGAAGAAGGAGGTTGTATATAAAGAACGTAAAAAATAAAACTAAAAGTTAGTTAAGGGTGTAGAATGCAAAAAAAAAATATTTAAGAGGGTATGAAAGTAATTGTATCCATCATTTAGGTCATTTATAATAATTTCTCAAATTTAATTTTGATGATTTATATTACAAAAATTAAAAATTTCAACCGTTTAAATTTTTTATTAAAATTTTATAAATAAATATATATTTTTTAGTATATTAATTATTACTCTACTATCAGGTCTTGGATTTTAATATTAAAAGCAAATCTATCTTATATTTTACAAGGCCAAATGCATCAACGCTCCCCTAAACTTGGCTCAAAAAGTCGGATGACATCCTCAATTTTCAAAAGGACCAGTTAACCCCCTTAACTTGTAAAAAATGTACATGTTTACCCCTTCAATTCTACGTGTCAACTTCTGGTTAGAGTGACATATTTGAAAAATCAAACCAACCAAATATTTAACACATGACGTTGAAGAGGCTACTAGTTTGAAATTGTAAACTTAAAAAAGATACCTGAACCTTTTATAACTTCAGAATGATAACCAATTTTTCCGAACTAAATTTAAAAGTTACTTTAGTCAATGTCACGCTAGTTTATCCTTCACTCGCTTTATCAAAACCATCCCATAAAAAAAAGGGTACGGTAAGTCCCACGGGCCAAGGGCCAAGTCGTCTACTCATAAAACTTGTGTTACAGAATACTCTTGATGAAATCACAGCCGCACATCTCCATCATCATGAGCATCAGACTCATACCATCATTTCCGTCATTTCAGCACAGTATACAAGCTATCTAAAATGTCGATATTAGGACACGTAACTCCTCACTCGCTTTTTCACTCTTCTTCTTTTCTAGTCCCTTCTCCTCAGTTAGCTTCCTTCAAAATCTCTTCTGTTGGAACTCGCTTCTCCGTTTCCGTCAAAGCCATGGCTTCCTCTGCTAATAAGAAGGTAACACCCTTCATATATTCGATTTCTTCGTTAGTTTTGATTGTGATTTGCTTTATATGTGTTTTGTTAGGTTCTGGTTCCCATTGCCAATGGATCGGAGCCCATGGAGGCGGTGATTACGATCGATGTTATAAGGAGAGCTGGCGCTGATGTTACTGTTGCTTCGGTTGAGAATCAGCTCCGAATTGAAGCTGCTCACGGTGTCAAGATCATTGCTGATTCTTTCATTTCTGATTGCTCCGATTCCGTCTTCGACCTTATTGCTCTCCCGGTCCCTCTCTCTCTGCTTCTATTTGAATATTCCATTTATGCTGATGAATAGTTGATGTTTGATTGATATGACTCAGTTTGTGCTGTAATTCGTGGACATGTGCTATTTTGTGCGTGAGAATGTGCGCTAGGCTTTTAGCAAATGAATCTGCTTGATTTAACTGAATACCGATCACTAACATTTTGAAAGTTCCGAGAAGATTTTAATTTTTTTACTCAACGGTTAGATTCAATTTTGGATTTGCCAATACAATCCAAGTCAAGTGTGTTAGTCAAACATCTGATGTGAAGTAGCATTGTGTATGAACTGTTACACACGGAAGCTATTTTCTGTTATGTCCACATAATCTATGCCTTCTTTAAATAGAATTTTTTGTATATGAGGCTGTTTGCTAGAAATTTGAAAAAATTCCTGGTTGTACTGAACGGATGTTGCGCACTTAGACAGATTCGCACTATCTTATATTTTGCTACTTTTTATGATTGGTGTCACTAACTAGATGTACATTGTTGTTATAAATGTAGGGTGGCATGCCTGGTGCTACCAATCTTAAGAACTGTGGAACTTTAGAAAGCATGGTGAAAAAGCAGGCTGCAGATGGGCGGCTTTATGCAGCAGTTTGTGCTTCACCTGCAGTGGCACTTGGATCTTGGGGTGTGTTAAAGGGATTGAAAGTATGAATTCATAGACAGATTCTCCTATGAATTTCAATGAAAATGATATATAAAAACTATTCCTGTTTCTGTCGATTTTCGTGATGATGCCAATTATAATATTATGATTTTTTATGCACAATCTGTTTTCAGTCATTATTGCTGATGATGACAATTACAAATGTTGAGAACAAGTTATTGTTTTTGGCAGGCAACTTGTTTTCCCTCGTTCATGGACCAACTGCAGTCCTCTGCAATTGCTGTTGAGTCAAGAGTGCAACAGGATGGTGTAGCTGTAACAAGTAGGGGACCTGGCACTACGATGGAGTTTGCTGTTGCACTAGTGGAGCAGTTGTATGGGAAAGAGAAAGCTAATGAAGTTTCTGGGCCCTTGGTATGTACTTCTTCAGTACTATTCTGTTACTTTCATTAATATATGCAATAAATGGTTAAAAATTTAGATTTTGTTGATATTTAAAAATTATTTTTTTTACAAACATATATAAAGACTATTGAAAGACTAATATGTTCATCATGATATCAGTTGAAGGAAACCAATTGGCTTCCATATCTTTGTTGTTTGGACATCAATAATAGGATACTCAATGCTGGAAGTTGCTGTTTGGTAGAGAATTGCAGAATCAAAGGACCCTATGGACCATGTCTTGAGATAAATTCTCAATAGAATCATGTGATTGTTGAAATTGTTTTTTTTCCAGCTGTGCATGGGAAAGTGGTGGGAATTTTGTAAATTGATCTAGAATTTCATTCAACAAGCTTCAAAAAACAGCAAAAAAAGATTAAGTAGGTGGAATATATTCTGTGAATAACTGGAAGATATGAAACATAAGGCTGTGAAGATCCTCTTCAGCTCTAACTTCATATAACACTGAAACGACACGAGTTATGAGATTGAATTTGTAGAACACTTTGGTTCAAAGGAATGAATTACGCAATTAGATGCAACTTCAATGCGTTTAACTGGATTCCATCAGGCTCAAGGAAACCTGGTTCTTCAACGTCATTGAAAACTTCACCGAGTGTATTCTCATTTATACAAGAAAGGAGCTGTTGATTATAACTAAATCACAATTTTTGAGCATGGTCTATCTGGGAATGTTCATATTTGTGGGTGAATTGAAATTATATTCTAAGTTCCGACATATTTGATACTATAGATATTTTACTTGATGTTTGATTCTTAGCAGTGGACTTTTTGCTCATTAGCATTCAAATATTTACATATTCTGTGAACTTTTGTTTTCAGAATTCACAATTTCGAAATATCTGACCATCGTCTTGTTTGCAGGTGATGCGTCCCAATCATGGAGATGAATATACCATAAAGGAGATAAATCCAATGAAATGGACATGTAGTAGTACTCCTCTGGTTAGATTCAATAGTAGCATCTGTGTTGCTCCTTCAACCTCCAACCAAAGGAGGAAAAACTTCTGAATATTTTCATTCTTGTCTTAAATTGATACTTGTATGTTGCCTCTCAGACTGCTTGTCTGCTACAAAATCCTCAATGTGATTGGAAATTTAAAATCAATCAGACTTAATATATGGCATCATATCATAAGTGGCTACAGCTTAGAGTGCAGGGTGATTATGTTGCAATTTGACATGCTAGATCATTCAGCTTAATTTTATGTCTCAATTTCATCTAGGTTCTTGTGCCGATTGCTAACGGAACAGAGGAAATGGAAGCTGTTATGATCATAGATATTCTGCGACGAGCTAAAGCAAATGTTGTGGTGGCTTCTGTCGAAGGCAAGCTGGAAATTCTAGCTTCTCGTAAAGTTAAAATTGAGGCAGATGTCCTTCTTGATGAGGTTGCTAAACTTTCATATGACCTAGTTGTGTTACCAGTAAGTTGAATTCTTGTCTTTCAGTTCCAGTTTTCACCTGGGTGGCTAGATTAGTTATCTTTGTGCCACGTGTGCAGGGTGGGCTGGGTGGTGCCCAGGCATTTGCAAAGTCAGAACAGCTGGTGAGCATTCTGAAGAAGCAGAAAGAGTCTAATAGACCATATGGAGCTATTTGTGCATCTCCAGCTTTAGTCCTGGAGCCTCATGGCCTACTTCAGGTATCACCAATTTAAGATTCAGTTTTCATCTTGACATTAATATTTCTTGATTATGTTTGTTTATAATTATCAGCCAGATTTCTTATAATTAAGAAATTAGAGTCCTTATTTTCTTATGAACATCAGCATTCTTGCTGTTTAAAATTGATAATAAATGATTTGGTTCACGCAAGCAAGTCTCTTCTTAATTTTTTATATCATTTGTAGGAACTAGACCTGTTCATGGGTCGGGGTACCCGTCCAGCCTGGTTCGAGCCTTCGACACTCATCTTTTAAAAAATTCCTGCCCGACCCTGTTAAAGCCCAGTTTTATGGATCGGGCTTGGTTTTTATGTATATTCCCAAGCCCGGCCCGACCCCGACCCAAAGAATAATTATTTTATATAATATATGTTTATATATTAAGTTTATTGATTATATTGGGTTTTAATATTTAACAAGTTTGACTTTTGAACTTAAATACAATAATTTATACTACTGTTTTAAATAATTCAATTAAATAATGCAATTATATGTAAGATTTATTCGCAAATGTATAAAAAATTTCTTTTATATATACCTAGTCCACGAAAAAGTTTAAAAGAAAATTTAGTACGGACCATGGGCTGGGCTTGGGAATGACCTTGTAAGCCCGGCCCGAACCTGAAGTTTTAAAGTGTGGGTTGGGCTTGGGTTGATGCTTTTAACAAAAAGTCCGATCAAGCCCTCGAACAGCTCTAGTAGGAACTAGTGACAGTGAGTGCCAGTACCGGTGAGCGAAACAAATGATGTGGACACTATGTTCTTTATGTGATATTTGATAAGTTGCAAAGCAGTAGTGTGGGTTAAATTTTCGACGTAAAATGAGATGATTATAAAAAGTAAATCAACACTTTTTGGTTGCAGGGTAAGAAAGCCACAGCTTTTCCTGCAATGAGTGAGAAGCTGTCAGATAAGAGTGAAATAGAGAACAGGGTTGTAGTGGATGGGAATCTGATAACCAGTAGAGGGCCAGGAACTGCTATGGAGTTCTCGTTAGCAATAGTCGAGAAGCTATTTGGACGAGAGAAAGCACTAGAGCTCGCTAAGATTATGCTTTTTACACGGCCATAGATTTGATGTGTAGAGTGTAGTGAAGTATATAGAGACATGGTGATGAGAGAGCTGAAATTAAAATAGGAAAATATTAATAAATAATGAACAGCTCCGCATGGACATATGGTGGTGCAAGAACTGGTAATTTTAAAAGGTTGACCTACTATTAATGCTTCTTGATATTAGTTAGTAACTTGGAGAATTGTTATTCTCATTTTACTTATTTGAAAATTTTCTTTGATGTTGGTAGCAAATTCCTTTTGACTTGGGATTCCATGTTATTTTTAATTCCCAAGTCTCAACTCCATATGATTCTGTATAATACTTTTTTTATATATAGATATCAATAAGTAATATGGAATATTAAATCTCAAGTATTGTAAATATAAGTTGTATAGGACTAAACCATCTAAATGTAAAATAAAAAATTATGAATGTTTGCTCAATGTGAAAGCAGTTGGTTCTACACCATATGGATTCAATTTACCCTGCGTAAACAAAATAATTTTCCCTTTAATGCATAATTATATATTAATCATGACACAATACTCTTCAAAATAAGGTGTTGACTTCTTATCCCACCTACTGTAAAATGAATGCTACAGTGTTATATCAGCGTTGAATCTTTTTATAATTTGACTTATTTTATTATAGCAAACTGTATGTGTTTTCATATCTGAAACTTTCTAAACCCCATAAATTTATTAAATACTGAATTACTACAAACAAATTATTTTGACTTCATCCATTATATCCAAAAGATGAAAAACATGTTTTCTTGTTCTATTTTTAGTTTCACCTTCACTTCTTTGACTTTTACCTAGGCCTTTGACACAACGCCATTACTATCGTTGTTTTCTGCCACAACCGTTGTCATCGCCTTTGCCACGCCTCTTCCACATTTACAATGTCATGGCAGCCATTGTCTCATCTGCCACCATCTTTACTACTCACTTTCGCCACTACGATCACAATATTTTAGTCTACCTCATGTTGGAAAAATGCATAGATAAATATGAAGTCATGGAACATTTTCAAATTGAAACTTATTTGGCGGTTCTATCAAATATTTCAATTGGATAAATTCAAAATTTGTTGTGAATAGATGAAAATGAATCGTATCTGTTTAATGCCCAATGCTAGGTTTTATAGCATAAGAAATCATCCGAAAATACATGATTTTTCGGAAAAATTGCAGGTTTTGAAAGCACGTGATTTTTCGAGAAAATGATTGGTTTTTTTATCCAAAAAGGGTAAAAACATAAATTTTTTCTGATTGAGCTCGATCCCAGCCAGGGGCACTGCCTCTTGGACCCCGCCTGGGGCACAGCCCTCGGACCCCAGTATTATAGTAGAACCTGAACAAGCGTGCACTCCTCACTCTCCCAACTTATTCGATGAAATATTACGATTGTATTGATCAACCAATCAATCCAATTACACAAGAACTCTAACAATTTCCCCCTGTTTTAGTGTAATCCTTGGTTAACTAAATAACATCACAACAATTAACAAACTCATGCATAAATGAAATATTGTGATGATTGAATTTCATCTTAGTACATTACACTTTCCAAATATTCGAATACAAAATGTGTCACTATGGATTGAACCTTTGTTATTCATCGTGAATACATGAAGATAATATACATATAAGTAAACATTCAAAAAAAGTCTTACATAATGCTATCTTTTACTAGCCTTGTGTTCTTATCCTTTATAAACATATAAAAGTCACGTCCTAACTTCTTGAAGCGGCTAAATTTCATGCTCACATAGGTAGCTCTTTTATTCTTGCATATGCAAATGCAATTTTTCAAAAAAAAAACTATTAAGAAATTAAATTCCAACCCCCTTAATTATCTTGCAAGTCTGAACACACACATTGGGATGTTATTATAATGTGTTCCAATATTTAGATGATAAGCTTTCCTCATTGAATTCAACACCTAATGTCATATTAGATGGGAATTGGGTATCTCAACATTTTTATACCAAGAATCACCTTAGCCTCTCTCAAATCCTTCATTTCAAAACTAGATGACAAAAATTTGTTAGTTTTATCATTTTGAAAGTCGGTACCAAAGATCAACATGTCATCCACATATAAACAAATCATAACTCCTTTACCAGAAAAGTAAAACTTGCTAGATACACATTTTTCTTCTTGGTTAATGAGAAAATCATTAGACAAAACCACATAATCAAACTTTTGATCCCATGCTTTTGGTGTTTATTTTAGTCCGTATAACGATTTCTTCAACTTGCATACCTTGTCTTCACAACCTCACATAACGAACCTTTCTGGTTGCTTGATATAAATCTCCTAATCCAATTCACCATTCAGGAATGCAGTTTTTACATCCATTTGATGAATTACAAGGTTATGTATAGCTACAAGTGTTATCAACAACCTAATAGTAGAGGTCCTTACAACATGAGCATACGTATCAAAGAAGTCAATTCCTTCCTTTTTCTTAAAGCCTTGAATAATCAATTTGGCTTTATACCCATCTATGGTACCATCCACTTTTACTTTCTTTTTGAAAATCCATCTACTTCCTTATGCTTTAAAACTGGGTGGTAGATCAGTAACATCCCATGTATTATTATGCATGATTGAATCCATTTCATCCTGGATAGCTTCTTTTTAGAATATAACATCTCTTGAAGCCATAGATTTACTAAAATTTCTCGAATCCTCTTCAATAATAAAACAATATTGTAACGGATATTCAACCTCATCCCTTGACCCTTCAACTAAATAAAGGTGAAAGTCATCTCCAAAAGTTTAGCTTTTCAAGCTCTAGTACTTTTCTTAGATGCAAATGGTTTAGGTGAAGAAATATTTCCATAAGATTTATCTTTTGATTGAGTTCCACTGAATGAATTTTGAATCATGTCTCTTGGTCTAGGTAAAGATGTAAATGTATCTTCATCAAAATTAGCATGTCTTGACTCTAAAACCGAGTTCACAGATACATTGTCATTAGATTCTACTACATAGAACCTATATGTATAAAAATTTTCCACATACGCAATGAAGATACAATCTATATCTCTTTCACCCAAGTTTCTCTTTTTTGGTTCAATGAGTCTTACAAATGCTCTGCAAACCCAAACTCTTAGAAAACTCAACTTTGGTGGATTTTTATACCATTGTTCACAAGGAATAACTTTATCCTTTTATTAGGAATCATATTTAATAAATAACAGGCCATTAGCATAGCCTCACCCTAGAAACCTTCACTCAAGCCTGGATAAAACAACATGAAATTAATCATTTCTTTCCCTTTCTGCCACACCATTTTGCTGTGGTGTATAAGGAGTTGTTGTTTGATGTATTATTCTAGTAGATTGAAAATATATTGGATCATAATACTCCCCTCCTCTATCAGTACGTAAACTTTTAATTGAATTACTTTGATGTAGTTATACTTCTTCTTTATAAATTATAACTTTATCAAGAGCTTCATCCTTAGCATACATCAAATAAACATAACAATATCTAGTTGGATCATCAATAAATGTAATAACATATTTTTTATTTCCTATTGATAGAGTAGCATGAAAATCACACAAATCACTATGTATTAAATCCAATACATTACTCACTTTGTCAATATTCTTGAAAGGGATTCAAGTTATCATCATCAACATGCAAGTTTTGCATTTCTCATTATTTATTAGACATATCTTTTAACCTTTTATAATGTACATGTCCTAATCTAGCATGCCACAAGATAGATTTATTCAATAAATTGCTAGTACTAGAAGAAACTATATAAAAAGATTGATCACCAAAAGAAGCATTAATATTTAACATAAACATACAATTACTTAAATAACCAAAGCCTACAAAGGTATCGTGTTTTAACAAGATATACTTGCCACTTTCATACACTTGTTTATACTGACAATTATTCAATACAACACCAGACAAAATATTCTTTTCAATCCCAGGAACATGCAATACATTGTTTAAATATATACATTTTCTAGACGTACAAACAAGATTAACATTTTCTAGTCCTTTGATTGGTTCAGTTACAACATTTCCTATTTAACATAGATCTATTTTCGATTGATAAAAATCCTTGAACCATCGAAGATCCTTGCACACGTGACTTGTGATAAGTGTATAATTACACTTATCATTTGTGAGCGGGTAACACGGAGCTGTGGGCCGAGAGCGCGCGGGATGATAGGCGCGGTCCACCGGGGTGTTTGAAAAAGAAGAAAACACCGGGTCGGGGACCCGGGAAAAAGGTTTGAAGAGAAAAAAGGCAAACAAACGTTTAAGATCGGTTCGAACCCGAATCCACCATCTCTTAGTGTGGAGTCGCCACCTGGATTAGCTCTTTCCAGGAATTTGAGTCCTGTGAAGCTTAACGTCCGGGGGATGGCCCACCAAGACACAGAGATTCGGGTCCGGGATAAGTTGCTTATTTCTTAAGTGATCACATTATATTACATCTATAGAAAATCGTTTTTTGTCAATTACGCATATTCGCACTTAGGTCATTTTTGGAGTTTAATGCGTGATTCACGATTGCGAAATAATAAACCATTCACAAAGAGGAAAAATAAACCATCCATAAAACAGTAAGTAAATGCGGAAAGTAAAAGCGGAAAATGAAAATTACAATGCTTCAAAAATCAGGGGATGCAACCGCCCGCTACCCTATTAATTACATTTCTCAAAATTGAAATTACGATACCCGAAGGAAAATTAAAGTCCTAAACATACATCTAACCCTAATCTACCTGCATCCACAAAGGTTAGCACAGGGGATAGCACTTATGTTCGATTTTGAATTCGGCGAGGCCCGTGTGGCCTAAAAAAAAAGATCGCGATATTGTGTTTGTTATTTAAATAAAACCATTCATTTTATTAGCACATTGATTGCTCATTTTAATTAATAAAATTGCTCGCATGGTAAAAAGTGAGGTCTGTTATCCGGGAATATGTTTTATTCCCTTCGTGGGTGTTCTAACATACATCTCCTTTTAATAAAGAAAAAAAATGAAGAAGAATTACAACAGTTAAAATAAAATAAAAGAAGAGAAAGTCCTAGGTTTGCAGAAGAAATCAGAAGAAGAAATTAAACACTGAAAACACGAGAATTGCAAATCTAGGAACTCAGAGGCTTACCCTTACTGAACGAATCCACGTCGAAGAAATCAGATCGGTCCTCGAGAAATCATCCTCGTCTCTTTGTTTAGGAAAAAAAAGTTTGTAGTAGAAAGTCCAAAAATTGTTCATTTTATTCTTGGAATTTGGAGTCGTTCTAAAAGTTATATTTTTGTCTGATAATTTCGGGATCCTGATAATCGAAAATGACTCTACTATTTATAGAAAAATCCCGAAAATCCAAAAAAGGTAAGTTTTTCCGGCAAGGAGTCTCGCCGGAAAAAAAGTCCGCCGAGGCCCCTCGCCCCGAGCCTCGCCAAAGCTTGGGGAGGCTTGCCTCGCCGAAACCTTTTTTGGCGAGGTTCGCCTCGCACTCCTTTGACTATGCGGGTCCCCGGATCCGGTTTTCCATTACGTTTTATGTATTTTTTGTATTTTATATTTTTTTAATTAATATTATTTATTTATTTATTTATATTTTAATTAATCAATTAAATAATTTATTAAAAACATCTTTTTATTTAATTTTAGGATACTCGAAAATAGTGTGATTCAAGGATAAAATCCTGAAAAAACCGTCATCATCGAACGCGCGAGCTGGTACAAAATCCCGTGCTCACATTATTATAATAATTTTACACATTAAACATTATAGTTTAAGTCATTTTTATACTTCATATAAAAGATTTCACATGGTATGTAGTTATTTTTTATGCAAATGCAGATACTAGGTAAATCTTGAGAGTAAAATGATCAAAAGTGAAATTCTATGAAAAAAGAGTGAAAAAGGTGCAAAAAGATGTGTGGAACCAAAGGATTTGGCAAAGGATCGAAGATGTCAAAGATCAGTAGAAATCGCGAAGAGAATTCATGTGAAAAAGGCATGTCACGATCGTAACACACATATCGTGGTCTTGACTTGTTAACTTTCACAACAGAAAGATACCAATCAAGTGTTCACAGTGACCTTGATGGTTTTTTGTCAACTCTTATCTTCTTTCTTTCAACCGCCTGATGAAATAGATCAACGGCCATCAACTGCCATCAACTGTCAAACGAATAGACACCTATTGGAAGTTAAACAATCATGAATAGGTGCCTATCCATTGTGGATAAGGTCAAAGCCTTTCATCCAATCACAAAGAAGTGATGCAATCTTTCACCAATGGGTACGACTCTTCGTTTGGATAGACGCAACCCTTCTTACTCTATAAATAGGGCTCCAAACTCACCAATTTCGTGGCATGGATTGTGAGTGATTATGTTTGTGTTGTAGTGCACATGTATGCATAGATAAAGAGTTAAAATATGTAGATTTCACTACATTCATAAGTGTTAGCGAGAAAATGTATAAGTGATTCGAACACTATTTCAATCACTAGATTTCTCTACATATTCGAGTGATTGTTGTATAAGTGTAATTGCAAATCACTTATCAATAAAAGTTTTCGTTCTTCAATATTCGTTTGTTGGATATTCACAGAGGATAGCATCCTAGCGAAGGTTCTGTATGAGTCAAGATCGAATTCAAAGCAGACGCAGGAATTGCGGGAATTGATGACTCCCATCAAAGAGTGGATACGGTTTGATAAACTTTAGCTTTCACTTGCATACCTTATAATTTTGCTTTTTACTTTCTACTTATACTTTCTATTTCAAAGTTTATGTTATGTCTATGTGTCATAATGTGTATTTCGTGTTGAGTCTTTTATATTAATCAAGTTATATGCTTTTGAGTTAACTTTAAGAGTAGTTTCAGGGTTAACGAGATTGTGTATAATCACTGGATCTGTGATTATAACGCTGTTT
>CATIWQ010171630.1:0-14748 GCA_949673415.1 Euphorbia schlechtendalii | reverse complement strand
CCGCTTGGGGGTCTTGTCCGCCGTCGAAGCATTAAATGATTCATCTCTGCCAGTCGGTAATGCATTTAATGCGGCAAAGGAGAGAGAAATGTCAGAGTTGGCGTGGGTTCTGAGGGTGATGTCTCGGTATAAGTGCGGTGGGTAATGCCGAAGGTTATTTAATTTGTGATGCTATACCTCGGCGTGATGTTATACTGATATGGTGTTGGCGCGTAGTGGTGCCGAGGCATTCCTTTGTTTAACCCATGTAGTTTTTGGATCTTCTAATGGGCCTTGAGGCTTTAATGGGCGTTGATATCAAATTGTAATTATTGTTTTATTAATATATTTTGTAAACATTAATTTACTAACATAGCAGCTATAGAGTTTTCTTAACTTGATGTGTTTCAAACATTATTTAAATTTGAACAGTTATGAAATTTGTGCTCTTAACTTTGATATAAGTATTTCTATTTAGCATAATCGACCTATATTAAAAATTAAATTTTTTTCTTTATATTAGAGGTGTATTTGAATATGTTTGATGTATATTTCAAATTCATTGAATACTTAAGAATTATTTAGTAGATTTCATTAAGAAAAATAGATATGATGTATTCATGTTACTCGTAGTAATATTTTCCACCTGTATATAGTACATGCATGTACTTTAAGAGCTCATACAAGAACTTGGTTGAAGGTATATTGAAAATATATTTAGTACATGCATATATATGTTCACTTTACACACAATTGCTCAAACTGATATAAAACTAAGTTGTTTCTATCATGATGTCCAGATTTCGAGTTTCAAATCCTGTGGAGAGCGCTCACTTTAGGTTTGAACTTTACATTATCTTATATGTGTGAAGCAATCTTCCCCTTCAAGATACTCTTTGGACGAGTTAAGCCTTGTTTTACACTGTATCAGAGTCTAGTTGTAATATTATGTCATTTACACTTATTTACTATGTGCTCCAATGAATTTGAGCATTAAGAATCTGTCAGGTGTCCCACATTGCTTGAAATTTAAGCTTTTTAGCAATTGTTCCTTATCCATAAACTTTAGATGAAATTAAACCTTTTTAAGACGAAAATTAATTTAGTTGCAAATAAAAAGTAAAGCTCCTGCCAAAACCAAACTACTTAGAAACATTATGTATATGTATTAATGGTTCCTTTCCTTTATTGTTTCTTTTAATTACATTGGTATGTAATTACTTTTATCGAAGGTATTACCTAAAATATTCGTAGAGATAGCATGTAGCGTTGTATAGGCATTGACCAAATGAATGTATATGCATATGTATGGTTCACGTGCAATAGTATCTTATAACAACCTTTGACCTATTAGTATCATCCAACTTTTATTATTTCAAAGGAAAGAGAAGACATTTTACAGCATGTACACGAAAGAAAGGTTAACATGCTTTGGCTAAAGAACCCAGAGTGTATTTTTGTAAGTGTGTTGACTCGATTCAATGTATTTGAGCTCCTTTTTTTTTATGTCTCAAGCTAATCTTCATCACACAATTCATAAGCACTATTGCAACATTTGAGGTTTACAACTAAAATCTCTCTTGTAAAATAATAGTGATGCACAATGATTTTATCGATTTAGCGAATATATGCAAAACGATCAAAGATCGTTACTCTTCTTAAATAACATAAATTAAGCTATCTGTCAAGTACATCAAACTCAATTACAAGTGTTTACCATAATAAAAACTCAATTACAAGTGGACCTAGTCACGGATCCGTTGGTCCGCGAGGCCCGTCCATGCCCGACCTAAATGGATTAGGTATGGGCAAAGAAATATGATAAAAGCCTGGCCACTACCCATTACGACCCAATCAACATATGGGATAAGTTTGGTTTTAATATTAAAGTCCAAGTCTAACCTGCCCGGTCTAAAATCATATAAATACACAAAAAAATATATGTACAACTGTAAATTATTATATTTAGTTTCAATAACACATTTATATTTTACTTTATTTTATTTTTTTTCTTAAAAATTATAAAAATTATATTTAATATATATTTGTTTACGTTATAATTTACTGTAAACTTTTTCACAAAATACAGATATAATTATTTTTTAATTATAAAAAGTAAACTTATTTTACAAGTATATAGACCCGTGAATTGGACTTGGGCTTTGAATACTTATAAAAAAGTTCGGCCCGACCCGAACTCAAGGTTAATTTTATATGGGTTGTATCAGAATTAGGCCATTATCTTTTTAGCTAGACTCGATTAGGCTCGGCCCATGTCTGTACTTACTATTATTTAAATTAATTAATTCATATTTGACTATTTTTCAAATAAGATTTAGATCCTAATTAGAATCTGAATACTAAAATATAAATCTTACACTCATGTTAAAAAACAGTTAGAATCCAATATAAATTACGTGTTATAAAGTTATTAGTTTGGTACAAATATTAGGCGGTGCGTTGTTAACTTGACATATTCTAAACTTGTTCCGATTATTTGTCAGAAAGTATAGTGATAAAAAATGAACGAGTATTACAAAAACAAAGATATTATTTTTGCTTATCTCTGTAGAAAATCAAGCTTAACTTTTTAACAAGATTTGTATTGGGTACAATGTATGTGTCTTTTTATTTTACTTTATTTTGTAGATATAGTATCCATTTGGGCAAGCTCGAATATATAGTCTAGTATTTGGACAATCAATTAAAATTTTTGTTCTACACAACTCTTTTCATATTCAAGCAAAAGATGTTCTTTAAATAATAGCCACTCTTTTTTAGCTATATATTTTTCTAATATCTCTAGATTAATTTATTTCATGATGTTTTCAAGCGTTGTTGCAAGTTTTAGACTTGAAACAAGACCTTTATAGTTGAAATATTTGATGAACGATAATTTTTAACAGTTGAACAAATCCATGGGTATTAATGAACACTAATTCATCCAACATTGTTTTCTTAGTTTCACTTTCCTTTATATTCATTTCCTCTGAACTTTCTCAACCACTTAACTCCATACTATGATTCAACCAGAATTCAATATTTTAACTATATCCTAAAGGAAAATCCTAAAGGAATATGTACTGCCGGTGTTTTAAAAGGCGATGATTACGTGAGATTTTTTGAAACATTCCCACGATTTTATATAATCGGACTATACTGGGTAGTTCAAAACAACCAAACCGTAAAGTGTAATTAAACTTCAAAAAAGTGTTTTACATAGATTTTAAATTTATTATATAAAAATTTATGTATTAATTAAATTTATTAATCTAATTCACTTATAAATATTAAAAATTAAAAACGCTGATCCCCGTCTGAGTCTCGATTAATCTCCGTCTAAATTCTTAAGGGCTTTAACGTCCCATCGGCTTTTAAACAAGTGTACGCCAAAAGCAAAATGAAAAATATAAATGTAACTTTTGTGATGACTATATATTATTTATTAATCTATCTCCAAACTCTATGTTAGAAAGAAAAAGAATCGCGAGTGAGTGGAAAATCATTAGAAAAATAGAATAGCAGAGGCAATTACTAACAGTAGAAATAAAGCAATAATTAGAAGTGACCACCGGAATATTACACGGCAGTAAAAACAGTGTAGAATCTGGAAATTGCAGTGTGAATTACAAAAGTAGGATAGAAAGATAGTAGTTTGCTTTAGCTGAGAATCTTTTCAGTTACCAAAACAGAGACTGAATTTCTGCAACCCTCTAATTATTTAGTTGCCTTTAGACAGACAGCTGCAGAAGCTACATTATGTGCTGTACCCCTCTACTCTACTCTACTCTACTCTACCTTTAGGCCCTTTTTATTTTTTTGGTTAAAGTCCTACTCTTTTTGTTGCTAATTTGTTTTTGCTGCTCTAATGCTATTTTTGCATTGCCTTTAGGGTTGGTTGGTTCTTTCTGTTTTTACCCCATTTTTGTTCTTACTTCTGCCATTCCCTGCTTCTCTTTTTTAGCATCTACCTTTCTACTTTTAAGCTTTCATTTACGATGTTTGATATATTATAATAAAATGTAATGATATGTACTTGC
This sequence comes from Euphorbia schlechtendalii, assembly GCA_949673415.1. NCBI lineage: Eukaryota > Viridiplantae > Streptophyta > Magnoliopsida > Malpighiales > Euphorbiaceae > Euphorbia > Euphorbia schlechtendalii. The sequence continues at coordinate 10,729 of CATIWQ010171630.1, read as the reverse complement.
GATGTAAACTGCTTATAAGCATTATTAAATGCTTAATGCTATCCACATCTTATAGGAGTGGAGTTTGCGAGTATAAAAGTATAATTGAGTATTGGTACGAGGTCTTTTAAGATAAAAACTCAAGAGCAAGTCCACGAGGGGTTAGTCGAATGTAAACAACATCATATTGATGCAGGGATATGTGTTGTGTTTGGGTTATTATAAATTGGTTGTAGAGTTCCAGTTGTTGTATAAAGGCAGTGGACCTCATTAGATCACAATGTCATTTGTATAGCTTAATTGTTGGATGTATGAAATATTGTCTCGAGTATTTGCTAAGTTGAGAGAATTATGCATATATAAGTATGAATATATATTTGTAGTGATACAAGACACTTAGGGTAAATGCATAAAAAATTATTTATAAGATCTCAGACCCAGACAGAGTACACTATCTTTTTCAAAAAAAGACAGAGTACACTATATCATACATAATCACCACATAAATAAGGGTTAAGGTTAGCTATTTATGGTCTCTTAAACTTTCGCGATTTGCACTAAATTGAACTGATCGAAATTTTTTTGAGTGTCATTTTATTTCTATACAAAGTTCAACTAGATAAATTTGAAGTCCATAAAGAAAAGCTTAAAAAGAATAATGTCTACACACATATGACATATGGTATGTACATTAAGGTGGGTTTTTATTAATTAGCCCTTATACATTTAATGAAGACAAATCCAAAAATCAAATCATGCACACAAAGACTTGAGTAGGAAGAATATGGGCTTAACCTATTCCATTAATTTTCACCTCACAATTAAATATTTTTCAAAACACTTATCTCAGAAAACTGAGATCTCCGGATTTATCTTAATTAATAGTAATTTTTCTACGTAAGCTAATCTCATAGGTACAGTTTAATTATTAGTCAACAAAAACAATAATCATCATTAAGGCCAAACTGATTAGCAAGCACCTGCCTAATTAGCTGAAAACCCAAAATTCTGAAAAATAATTAAGCAATTATATGAATTTGTATTTGTACGTACAAGTAATTTATACTTGTAATAACAAACTATATTTATATAATTGAAAAATATACACTATGACCCACAAAGTGCCATGCGTGATCTTGTTATGTCCCCTTGACCCAGTCATTGTGAATATCATGAAGACGATAATCATCTTCAATTTCAATTTTCTTTAATTTTTTATTATAAGTAATTCAAATTCAATTTTTATTTGCCAGCTTTTGTTTTTCAATATCCTGTAGGTATATACAGAACAAACTTTGTACGACTTGGTTAATTAGTTCCATATAAGGAAAAACATTGAAATGTAAAGAACTTAAAAATGTCAGTTTCTACCTTATGTTATCCAATCTTTATTTGCCTAACTTAGGACCACATTTTGATATCCACATCTTCTTTATTTTCCTCTATTTCTTTGCTAACAAAACAATAATTTTCAGCCCATATTCATTGTTCTTTCATGTATCAAGTTCAATGTAGTTATGGTCTATGTATAAGATAAGATTTAAGGATAATTTTCAAACTGCTTTATCTTTCTTATTATTTGGTAGCTTAAATTTCCAAAATTATTAGAATTACATTGATAAATGCGAGAAGCACTTGAAAACTATGTGATTAATATTACTTTGTGTCATTAAAAAAAAGTTTAGTATGTTCTGAAACTAGTCAAAAGACTTGTAAAAAGTTAAAAACAAATAAAATGCATTTTTTTTTTGTTGTGAATCGTCGTCCTAACCAAAAAATTAATCATGGTTGTAACTAAAGCGAACAATACTTTCGTCTAGCTTTTTGTGGCCTAAACCAATCTACCATTCATAGTTTATAAAAAATCTCCGCCGGTTTAAAAGCTTGAAAGTAGGATCTTCATGTTTGAAACACCTTATTGCATGATAACAATATGTCAACTGGAACCATGAGACAAAACTTGTGTTCGTGTTAAACTAAAAAAGTCATATTTGATTCCTATTATTCTCTCTTTTTTTTTTGAAAAACTATTATTATTATTATTCTCATTTCACAATATAAAAATTCAAAGTCAGATAGTTACAGCAAAAGAAACATGTCACAAATGAAGTTGTCAACTAATATAAAGAAGATAAATTACAGCAAAGACATGTATATATGAATGCTAATTGAGAAAAGAGTGTATATAACTTGCACGTATAGTTATCCAGCAGCCAACCAATAAGCTAAGAAAAGAATAAATTAATATATATACACATATGATTCATGTTTTTATTAGAATTATAATAGTTAATATTGACTTTGCAATTATTGATTATTAAAATAATTCTTGAGAAGAACAATATTGCAAGTAATTTAGTAGAAATTATGAAATATGAGCAATTATTTCATTAATTCTGCCAAACAAATTGAACATGTTTCCTTTTCTAAGATCAAGAGATTTAAAGTCAATTACGTAAACCTTCAAGCAGGCTACAGTTAGTTTTTTTGTTGCTTAACTTGCTAACAAAATACAAGTCAAATTGGATAATATTGATTAAAGAGATTTTGTTGATTTTTTATTACATTTACTGAATTAATTAGTTACCATTTGTACATATTTTAATATTGTATTCCGAGACTAACCGTAAGCAAACAGGATCCTTTGACTGGAAAATAAATCATTAATACATATTTTGACATGTGTTTGTATGAGCCGATATTTATAACGTTTTAAATTTCACTAACAAATTTATTTTGAATGTGTATTGATCATGTACTAGTTAAAAGATTCAATCTTCTATGTAAAAAGAGAAATATTTTTTTTGGTACGTAGCCAGATATAATTATTAATGGTAGTTGAGTTGTCATAAAAAAATTTACATAAGTCCACGTAAAACTTTTGCTTTTGTATATATAAATGACTAATCTTAAATGGCACGGCTTATAAGAGATGCTAGATTATTTTAAATTACTCGACCATAGTTTTTCCTTTCAAAGTGTTTGACACCCGTGTGTTCTCACCCCTTTTTTACAATTTAATAACTTATGTCGCTAAGTTTTTGAACAACTTTTACGGATTTGATGTTTAAAACCGAGATTTATTCAATAAGAATACTTTGATATGTAATTGATATTAGTAATAGAACCGTTCAAAGGTGCTACTTGATATAAACTATCGTTAGTCATGTTGATATTATTTTAATCAATTTTAACAATATATTTTGTTTAATTAACATATAAGTTATAATATTGATAGATTATATGATCAATGAAATCATCATGCATATAGTTTCTTCAATTATTCCGTGCCATGTGAAGCAAACATTTGTTCATTATTTTTATTTTGCCATTCCTTTCAAGTAGGGCACAATAATAAGTAGCCATTTTTATACTACCGATAGCAAATTAGTCTCTAGCAATACACACACACACTTAAAGTATTGTTATCCTATCTTATCATTAGGATATCACTGAAAAGGTTTAAATAATCTGTCTATATTTGTGAAATTCAAGTCGAGTTGCAGCTAACCGTGAAAAGCCAGGAAGGCGTTAGGCATCATAGTTTGCGTAAATATTTGACAGTGATCAAATATGGATAAATTAGTTAGGCAATTTTCTAGAGGAAGTTCTAATGATAAGAAACGTAAGGATAAATGTAAGAATAAAGAAATATTATTAGTAGATAATATTGATAATGAGTTACATAATTGAAAGTTACCTCCGGTAGATGCTAAAAGCACCTATAAAACTAATAATAATTTCTTATTTAAATATAATTATATCATCAAGATTGTTGAACAATCTACATCTGTTGATAACAGTTTGCTAAGTTTTAGTTTATTATCTCAAAATCTAATAGATAAACATAGAGAAAATTGCTCATTCATTCATATAGGAATGATACAAGTAGCGGTAAAACCAGCTACTAGAATAGGACTGCCAGTTACGGCCCTAATTTGTCTTAGAGACAAAAGAATTAATAAATTTTCTGACTCCTTATTATTACAGATGGACCAATTTATTTTAGTTGTTATCCGAACTTAACAGTTCCATTAGATTGTCCTCATATATTGGACATTGCCCTTTAGATATCGAGACTAAAGATTTTGATATGAAAACAGGATCAAAAAATTTGATTATTATTTATAGAATTCATTACAAAGTAATGAATGGTACGGTCCCTAATATTCAGGATGATGCTAGTAATTTATTAATGCACTTAAAGGTGTAACAACTTTATTTTTAACAGATTTAACAAAAGGCAACTTAGTTGTTCCTAAACTAATACCTTGGGATCAACTACAATTTCCTGAGACGTAGAAAATAGAATATGCAATAATTCCTAAAAAGGAAGAAAATTCAGAACTAGATTTTATCTTAGAAAATTCTGATGGAAGTGTAGTTTTAAGGTTTAATAAAGAAACATTGTCTAGAAGATCATTCACTAGATTGTCAAACACCTCTATTTATATGTCCTCCAAATCATGTACTTCCTCTATTCCTATTAAATTAGGAGAAGAAGTAAGAGCTTCTGAAAGAACGTCTTCAAATGTGGTTAAATCAATTTATGAAAAACCAAATAACCCTACAATGTCAGATATGGGATATCAATCTATTTGTCCCATAACAAGACTTAAATGCTAAATGGTTTGCAATTACTTTCTCTGAAAGAGAAAAAATTAGATGGAATATAAAATTTGATAATTATAAACTAAAGAAGGTCTTAAAGATTTTCCAAATTTCATAAAGCATATATATAAACTTAGAGGAATGGAATTTCCTAAGTTTAATAATATACATTATTTGGAATCATTGGAATCATCTTATAAAACTTACATTACTCCTAAGGGTGAAACTCTTAAGATTATGTACCCTCTTATTGCGTCAATATCCTATGAAATAGATGCTGAAACTAAAGTTGAATGTGGACCATTCCTAAAAGGGTCAGATGCTGTAGTAAAACAAAATAATTTTACTAATTTAAGTTTCCATATAATGGGAGAACAACTTACCCGTATTGAAAATACATTGGTTAAAACCAATCCTAGTTTAAAAACTGGGGAGGAAAAGGTTATAATAAAACCAATTTCAAGCCAAAAGTTAAACTTACATCTTGAAAATTCTCAAGATAAATTATTAGATTAGCAAAATAGGTTAATAGAAGAAATCACTAAAAGGATAGCTGAGCTTCTTGTGGATAGAAAGCTAGAGCAGATAGCTCCTTTAACAAAGGACGAAATTGATAACTCTGAAATGAGTTATTCAGAATCCGAAATAGACAATCTTCAATCCTTATTGCAGGATATGAAAATAGATGAAAATGAAGCTCAGGTAAATAAAATTTACCATGCAAAAGACACAGACAAGCCTTATTATCCTTGGCCATCATCGGTAAATCTTCAATTTGAAGAATTTAAACCTACAATGGTTTCATATGATGGTAGATCCATTGAAGAATGGAATATAGATGGTTTATCTGAATATCAAATTAAAAATATTATTCAGTATATGCTTATGTATGCTTCTGCCTCTAGAAATCATGGAAATAATGATAGAAGTATAGCTGAAGCTATAATTTCAAGATTTACAGGCCAACTTAAAGGTTGGTGGGATTTTTGTTTAACAACAGAAGCTAAAGATAAAATTCTTACTTCTATTAAGGTAGAACAGAATCAGCAGATTCCTGATGCTGTTAATGTGTTAATATACACATTAATTTTACATTTCTTAGGATCAACCGCCTTATTTTTTTTAACAGACTACAGAGCAACTTATGAATCTGCGCTGTAGAAATCTCTCTGAATATAAATGGTACAAAGATGTATTTCTTAGCGCTATTTATACTCGAGATGATTGTAATCAGGATTTCTGGAAAGAAAAGTTTATTTCTGATCTTCCAAGATTATTTGCAAATAGGATTCAAGAAAGATTAAGGAATAAGTTCAATGGAACTATTCCTTATTATGAATTAACTTATGGGGAAATATTTGCAGAAATAATTTCTGAAGGTATGATTTTGTGTAATGAATTAAAAGTTCATAAGCAAATGCAATTTGAAAGATTATCAAGAAAAAGAAGTCTAGGAGATTTCTGTAAACAATTAGGTTATAATTCTATTCGTAAAAAATCTAAAAAATTTGTACCTAAGAATAAACAATTTAATAAATCCGATTATCAAAACAATAAAAAATTTTCGAAGAGAAAGAATTTTAAAAGAAAATCTTATCAAAAATCCTCAAAGGATAAAATGTCAGAAGAACAACTAAAACTGTTGTGTGTTACAAATGTGGTAAAGTAGGTCACTATTCTAATAAGTGTAAAGTTAAACAACAAATTAGGTCTTTATCCATAGATGATTCTTTAAAAGAATCATTAGAAAAAATAATGATTATAGAAACAGATTCTAAAAAGGAGGATTATATCCTTGATGATGTTAATGACTATACATCTTAATCAAATTCAGATGATAATAACTCAGAATGTGATTGTTAGTCTGATTATCATATATCATTATGTTCATTAAATGGATTAATGGTTGTCACTAAAAGTGAAGATATGATGCTAACATTAATTGATCAAATTCAAGATCCTTCTGAAAGAAGAAGTTATTTTGAACATTATTTAGAATTAATTAGAAATCATAAAAAGGATGAGTTTAGTACTTCTAGTACTCCAAAGTCTATGACGACTATAGAAAGGAAATTAGATGAGAAAAATGTCTCTTGTGATCTTAAAGAAATCATTAATAGGTTTAAATCTCTTAAAGGAAAAGAGCCTACAATTAATGATCTAAAATCAGAAATTAATAATATTAAAAACGAAATTAAAAATCTGAAAGATAGAGTCTCACTATTAGAATCTAATAGTGAATCTGAAAGTGATTCTGAAAACGATATTTGAGAAGAAATATGAAATCTTATAGAAACTAAAAATATAGAAGAATTAATAATTCCTAATCAAATGGCTAAAAGCCTTAAATATATCGACTTAATCAATAGATTTGTTACTTATAAGTGGCACATAAAAATTACACTTGTTATTAATAAAGAATTTTCATTACCACCATAGCTCTAATAGACTCTGGTGCAGATTTAAATTGTATTAATGAGGGTCTAATACCTTCCAAATATTTCTCAAAAACTCTTGAAGAGTTGCATACCGCTAATGGTGAAAAGCTAACAGTCAACTACAAGTTGAATAATGCTGCAATATGTAACAATGGCTTATGTTTAGAAATACCAATTATAATGGTAAAAAATTTAAATCAAACTGTTATTTTAGGAAATCCTTTTCTTCATAGCTTATTTCCTATTAAGGAAATTTCAGAAAAAGGAATTATGATAGAAATTGCAGGAAAAGATATAGTTTTTAAATTCTTGACTCAACCTAAAGTTAAAAACTTAAATGTTCTTAAAAGGAATATTCAAGCTAAAGAAAAGTTCCTTTACTCTTTAAAAGAGGAAGTTAGTTTTAAGGTCTTAAAAACAAAGCTAGAAAACCCTGATTTATAGAAAAATTCTTAGAATTATAGCAGTTAATTATAACTGAGATATGTTCTGATATTCCAACTGCATTTTGGGATAAAAAGAAACATATTGTTGCTTTACCTTATGAACCTGATTTTAATGAAAGATTTATTCCTACTAAAGCTAGGCCAATTGCAATGTCTCCAAGACATTTAGAAATATGTAAAATAGAAATTGAAGATCTACTTAAAAAGGGTCTTATTCGTAACAGTCATAGTCCTTGGAGTTGCCTAGCATTTTATGTAGAAAATGCGGCTGAACTTGAACGAGGGGTTCCTAGATTAGTCATTAATTATAAACCCCTTAATAAGGTGTTGAGATGAATTAAATGTCCACTTCCAAATAAAAGAGATATGTTAAACAGACTATTCGAAGCTAAAATATTTTCTAAATTTGATATGAAATCTGGCTATTGGCAAATTTAAATTGACGAAAAAGATAAGTACAAAATGGCTTTTACTGTACCTTTTGATCATTATGAATGGAACGCCATGCCATTCGAGCTTAAAAACGCTCCTTCTGAATATCAAAAAATCACGAATGACATTTTCAATTCTTATTCTATAGTTTATATAGATGACGTTTTAATATTCTCAAAGAATATAGAACAACATTTTAAACATTTAAAATGTTTCTTTGATATAATAAAAAGAAATGGATTAGTCATTTCTGCAAAGAAGGTTAAACTCTTCCAAACTAATGTTAGATTTTTAGGCCATAACATTGAAAATGGTTCTAGTGTTCCAATCGATAGAGCAATTGAATTTGCTAATAAATTTTCTGATGAAATCAGAGATAAAAAAACAATTACAAAGATTTTTAGGAAGTTTAAATTATGTGGCAGACTTTTATAAAGATCTTGCCTTAGACGCTAAACCTTTATTTGAAAGATTAAGAAAAGATACTCCAGAATGGACTGAAAGTCATACTTTAACCGTTAAACGAATTAAATTACGAGTCGAGGTTTTACCTTGTTTGGCTATTCCTCATCCTGATGCTTTCAAAATAGTTGAAACAGATGCATCAGACATAGGTTATGGAGGAATTCTTAAGCAAATGATCAATAATATTGAATCCTTAGTTAGATTTACTAGTGGAGTTTGGGTAGGGGCTAGAAAAAACTACTCTACAATTAAGAAATGAATGCTTTCTATAGTATTATGTGTTCAGAAGTTTGAATCTGATTTAATAAATCAGAAATCTCTTTTAAGAATTGATTGTAAAAGTGCTATAGAAATTTTAGTTAAAGATGTTAAAAATATTGCTTCAAAACAAATATTTGCTAAATGGTAGGCCATATTATCTATTTTTTATTTTGATATAGAATTTATAAAAGGAGAAAATAATTTTCTACCTGATTTTTTAACCAGAGAATTTATTATAGGTAATGAATTCAAAGAAAAACAACCTAAATCTTAAATGATTTGAAGCCTCTTCAAGCAGTTAAATTTCGCAGCAAGAAGCAATATCTCAAAAGACTAGTCAGACTTCTCAAAGGAATCAAAATATTAGTAACCTTTTAGAAGAAAGTAAATCAGATAAATATGATTCAGATGCTTATCAGTTAGCCTTAGAAGCTGATTCCTTAAAGGAAAATTTTTTTCCATTTATTCCAATTTCTTTTCAAAGAATTTATCCTATTGAAAGTAGGCACAATTCTTTAGAACCTTTCGAATTAGCTTCCTTTTATACAAGGAATCATACATCTGTTCCTACTGGGGATATTAGCTAGCACTTCTTCAAGAAACTGGTTCTATAAAATTTGAACCAATGGCTAGAAATAGCTCAGAATGGGCTTTTTGCAAAATTTACAATCTTAAATGTTATTACTCCAGAAGAATGGGATAGAGATTTTTTCCTTCTGAAAAAGGATAGAGAAATAGCTTATAGCTATTTTGATTACGTTGAAGCTTGGTCACAAGCACTATTATATATTAATAGTTTTAGAAAATTTAGTAGGTTTTTACAATTTCAACATGTTAAACCAGTAGAATCTTTCCCAAATTGGTTCCAGAATTGGGGCCTTTTCCCAATTTATTTTCCTACAAGGATAAGAGAGATTTTTAATCAGTTTGGTGAAACCAATAAATTTTGTAATACAACCAGGCTCCTTTTTACAGTCCTTTATCGTATCCCTTGGATTGTAAAATGAGATTATACCATCTATTATAGAGATGAAAGAGAATATTTTCAAGCTCCTAGCAATGAAATTGCAATTCTTTGGTTAACTAGGAGAATTTCCATAAAATTGTGGGAAAAGTTTGAATTTTTTGAAAAACATTCAATCTTTTCCTCAGAAGGATTAATTTGTTTAAAACATCCTTCTTGTCCAAAGAAAATAGACTCTTTAGAGTTTCCTGATTTATTTAAAACACTATTGTCTCAAATGATTGAAGAAGAATTAAAAGCAAAAATGATAAATTTCTTAAATGAAAATTCACCAAGTACGCCTGAAAGAAATTTCGATTCAAAGTCGGTTAGTTCTCCTAAAAGGAAAATACAATTTGAATCTCTAAGTGATTTTTCTCCTCCAAAAAGAGATAAATTAGAGCCTACTAGCTCAGAACCATCTTCCTCAAAAGGAAAAGAAAAGGCTTCAATCTCTTCAATAAATCTTTTTGATTTGTTATATCAAGATGCTCAAAATCCAGAAGATGATGAAGACTTGATGCTAGATGAAGATCTTCTGTTAGATTCTCCTCAAAAGAAGAATTAAAATTCTGACATCAGCAAAATCGATAAAATCGGCAATCGGATGACTGGGTAACCGGCTGAGTGCCTATTTAAGGACTTGAAGAGCTCAAAGTTCAGGACACAGAAAATTTTTAAAATTTTAGAGAGAAGTTAGAGATAGAGACTCTCGTTTTCCGATCAGCCTCTGACCACCGTCGACGACGAATTTCTTTCTTTACTATTCCGATTGTAAACAGTAAGTATATTGTTTGTATTTTACTATTTGTATTTTATTGTTAGTATTTTACTGTTTGTAATTTATATTTTGTTTACTGTTTGTATGTTATATTGTACTTAAAATACGTATAAAAATAAGTGCAATTTCTATATTTTGTTTTATATATATATATATATATGTATGTATGTATGTATGTATGTATGTATGTGTGTGTGTGTGCATACATACATACATACATACATACATACATACATACATACATACATACATACATACATACATACATACATACATACATACATACATATATATACATACATACATATATATA
>CATIWQ010171594.1:0-11244 GCA_949673415.1 Euphorbia schlechtendalii | reverse complement strand
TTTTTTTTTTAGTTAAATAATTTAAAACATCTGAGGAGTATTCCCATATGGAGATTGTCGGATGGTCGAAAATCGTGTGATTCGAGGATAAATTTCCCGAAAAGCCATCATCATTGAACGCGCGAGCTGGTACAAAATTCCGTGCTCACAGCAGGTAAGTTTTAGATGCACAGAAGGTCAACAAATCTAGTATGTAGATAGTGGATGCTCAAGACATATGATAGGAGATGAGACATCATTCATCTCATTAGAACCTAAAAGATAGAGAAATGTGAGCTTTGGAGACAACAAGAAAGGAAAGATCATTTGCAAAGGAACCATTGGATCTAAAATCAAGATAGAAGAAGTCTTCCTAGTAGATGGACTAAAGTTCAATCTTCTAAGTGTTGCACAACTGTGTGATCAAAGAAGAAAAGTCATCTTTGACTCAGAAGGATGTTACATCGTTAACTGTAAGACAAATCAAACTCTTCTCTTTGCTCCTAGAGTCAATAATGTATTTATAATTGACTTAAATGACAAATCTAAAAGGGATATATGCTTAATGACAAAAGAAGAAGAGTCATGGCTATGGCATAGAAGATTGGGACATGCAAACATGAATCTTCTGACCAAATTAGCCAAACAAAAACTTGTTGAGGGTTTGCCAAGCATACACTGTGAAAAGGATCATTTATGCAAAGCTTGCCAATTTGGAAAACAATTCAAAAAGAGTTTTAAATCTAAATCTGAGTTTTCCACAAAAAGGGTCCTAGAATTAGTACACATTGACTTGTTTGGCCCTGTCCTACCTATGAGCATGGGTGGAAACAAATATACCATGGTTATAGTGGATGACTATTCCAGGTACACATGGGTTATTCTGTTAAGTAGTAAGGATGAAGCCTATGAAGGATTCTCTAGACTATGTAACAGAATTGAGGTTGAACAAGGAGTCCTTCTTTTTAAAATAAGAAGCGACCATGGCAAAGAATTTGAAAATAGACTATTTGCTGGATTCTATGACGCTAGAGGGATTGAGCACAACTTCTCTACTCCTCACACCCCCAACAAAATGGGGTTGTTGAGAGGAAGAACAGAACCATAGTTGAAATGGCCAGATCTATGCTCAGTGACAACAATCTACCCAAATATTTTTGGGCAGAGGCAGTTAACACTGCATGTTACATACTGAATAGGGTAAACATTAGATCAGTAATTGATAAAACTCCCTATGAGATTTGGAAAGGTAGAAAACCTAAAATTGGGTACTTTATAGCATGTGGGTGTAAGTGTTTTGTACTGAAAAATAAAGAACAACTAGGAAAATTTGATCCTAAAGCTGATGAAGCAATTTTTCTTGGCTACTCAACACATAGCAAAGCTTATAGAGTCTTTGTCAAGAGAACATCAACATTAGAAGAGTTAGTACATGTAGATTTCGATGAAACTACCATGCAGGAAAAAGAAGAGGCTCAAAGGAAGATGGAGACTCTCTCTTGCATGAACAATCTTCTGAGCCAACCCAAGGAGAAGCATCAACAAAGGAGGAACCATTTGAAATAAGGTTCTCAAAAGATGGAAATGAAGAACAACTCCCAGAAGCAAAGGAAGATCTTATTCATCATTACCTACCCATGGAAACAAGAACAAAGAAGGATAATCCAGAAAGACTGATTCTTGACAAACCTCAGAATCCTATCCTTACCAGAGGATAACTCAACAGAATGATAAATCGTCCAGCATTTATCTCTATCAAAGAGCCAAAGAAGTTTGAAGATGTAGAACATGATGAGAGTTGGATGATGGCCATGCAAGAAGAACTAGATCAATTCACCAGAAATGATGTCTGGGATCTTGTTCCAAGGCCAAAGAACAAATCTATCATTGGCACTAAGTGGGTATTCAGAAACAAGCTTGATGAAGATGGAAATGTAGTATGAAACAAAGAAAGACTTGTAGCTCAATGATACAATCAACAAGAAGGAATAGACTATGATGAGACATTTGCTCTAGTAGCTAGACTTGAAGAAATAAGGATCCTCTACACTTTTGCATCTCATATGGGATTCAAACTACATCAAATGGATGTGAAAAGTGCCTTCCTAAATGGATTCATCTCAGAAGAAGTCTATATCCAGCAACCTCCAGGCTTTGAAGATTCAAAATTTTCTTGTCATGTGTACAAGCTGAAGAAAGCCTTATATGGTCTAAAGCAAGCTCCCAGAGCTTGGTATGAAAGACCAACAAGCTTTCTCAGCTCAAAAGGATACATCAGAGGGAAGACAGATACAACCTTATTCATCAGAAGAAGAAACAAGGACATTCTCCTTGTTCATATCTATGTTGATGATATCATCTTCGAAGTCACTGATGAAAATATGTGCAAAGAATTTAGTTCTCAAATGAAGAATGAATTCAAGATATCTATGATGGGAGAATTAACCTTCTTTCTTGGTCTGCAAATCAAACAAAGTTCAAATGGGGTATTCATCAATCAATCCAAATATACCAAAGAAATTCTGAGGAAATTTAGCATGGAAGATCGAAGAGAGATGTCAACTCCCATGGCTTCCAACACCATACTTAGCAAAGACTCAAAAGGAAAGAAAGTTGATCAAAAGCTGTTCAAAGGAATGATTGGTTCCTTGTTATATCTCATAGTAAGCAGGCCTGACATTTACTATGCAGTCTGCTACTATGTAAGATATCAAAGTGATCTAAAAGAATCACATCTGAGTGCTGTGAAAAGGATTATGAGATATCTACTTAGAACCATAGAAGCTGGATTATGGTATCCCAATAATGGGGACTTTTCTCTCAAGGGATTCACAGATGCTGACTGTGGAAGAGATCAACTAGAACGAAAAAGCACTACTGGTGGCTGGCATTTTCTTGGTAACTTCATTGTCTCTTGGTATTTTAAGAAACAAACCTCAGTAGCACTATTTACTACAGAAACTGAATACATGGTTGTGGGAAGCTGTGTTGCTCAAGTGTTGTGGATCAAACAACAATTAAAAGACTATGGAGTTAAGTTAGAGTGCATAGAGATCCTCTACGACAGCAAAAGTGCAATTGATATGTCAAAGAATCCAATTCAGTATAGTAAAATGAAGCATATCAACATCAGACACCACTTCATAAGAGATCATGTTCTCAAGAAAGATGTGAAGCTGATATACATCTCTACTGATGATCAAAGAGCTGACATCTTCACCAAACCTCTGAGCAAAGATCAATTCGCTTTCCTCAGAAGAGAAATAGGTATGAGTAACCCAGTGTGAATGTTGCTCAGAAGATGATGTAATCACTCATAAGAGTAATTAGACTCAGAAGCAACAGTCACCCTCTGAAGCTAAGCACAGTGCTATGTCTCAGAAGATTTAACCCGCGAACTGCTCTATCTTTCAAAATTCAAAAACCTGAATCCCAAGCAGGATCTTTAGGTTAAAACTGTTCACATTCTTCCATCAGTTATGCACTTGACGGTTACCTATATGTTTTTAAATGGTAAATGCTGTAATCGTTACAATTATACCTTAGCAAATTACCATTCCATCCCTTTGAAACTGCCCAAATAAATAGGTAAAGACTATTCATCATCAATATACTTTACCAAAATCATAGAATTTCTGTAAGCTTTCTGAGAAACTCTCTCTTCTAAGAACCCTAATTCTTTCAAAACAATACCTACTTCAATGGCTCCTAAAAGAACCAGATCATCAAAAGAAGGCCCCAAAGAGAGAGTCGTCATTAAAATCCCTTCAAAGACCTTTGAACCTATTTTATATAGGTCAAATCCCTCAAATAACATCTCTTAAAGATATCTAGGAGATGAATCCTTCATACAAGTTTGTCCCTACAAAGTGACCATAGAATTTCACCAATTTAATACATGGATTAGGCTGAAAGAGTTAACCTTTCCAGCAATAGTTCTTGAGTTTTACAAGAACTTGAAGAAATGCACAGTGAGAGAGGAGGAACTCAAAACTATGGTAAAAGGTAAAGAGATCATCATTACCCCCGCCTTCTTGGTAAAACTACTGAATTTTAAAGATGAAGGTCTTGCTCTCAGAAGAGGATGTGAGGACTCCATGAGCTATAATAGAAAGGCCTTCATACTAGAAGGATGGTTTGGTGAGAAGATTAGTATTCACATGCCTCAAGAGCCAAGATACTGGCAGTTTGTAATGGCTCATCTCCTTCTTCAGAATATGAACTCCACAAATGCCGTATCAAACAATGAGCACTGTATCTTGGTACATCTGGTGGAGAAAAAGAAGGTTAACTAACCAGTTATCATAATGTAACACATGCTTCACCACAAATGCACACTTGGTGGACTCATCAGTAGAATTGTGGCTGTATATGGTGTAGACTACTCAGAGGAGGATGGTTCTCTAGGGAGTGAGATTGTGAAGGAAACCTTCGAAAAAAAGGTTGATTTTGGGATAAAATGGGACAGGAGGAGGCTCTGAAGAAGGATCTGATGAAGAAGAGAAGGGAGAAGGAGTTAAGGGCTGCAAAGAAAGGTGAAGGGGTGAAAGGGGTTGAGGAAGTCTCCCCCAAGCGGTAGAGGGAGCCTGTGATGAAATAGGAGGAGGTCCCTAAGGCAAAGAGAAACTAAATCAGTAGAAGTAAGGCACTTGTTGCTGAGGATGTGGTAATTCCCACCAAAGTAACTGAAGGGAAAGCTTAGGGAATTACCTATTCCATGAACAAACATAAGTACGTGCCTAGGCCCTTGGAGCAGAACAGCTCAGAAGATGATGAGGAGGATAGGAGGCCAATTAGCACTCTGACTAAGAGGAGAAGGGGAGAATTTGATCCAGATATGGCAATCCCTAGTGATGAAGAAGAAGAGAAGGTTGAAGAAAAGGAGAAAGAAGAGAGGTGGATGAAGAAGAAGGCTAGAACCTATGGCGAGACTGTCGTCTCATAAGATAATCCACAGAAGGATGACATGATAAGTGCCATGAACCAAAGTATAGATGAGGTCTTTACTCATGTACCTTGAAAAGGGATAGTTGGAGACATAAGGATTGCTTTTGAGGAGGTAGAGAAGAGGGCTTTATCAGAAGGGAAGAGAGTGTCCGCTCCAGAGGAGTTCACAGCAAAGATGAAGGAAAGGAGCACCTCAGAGATAGAGGAGGATGACTCAGAGGAGGTGGATGGAAAGGTCTTGGAAGGGACCATAGTAGACTTTGACTTGCCCTTAGGGGCTCTTCTAGTAGCACCAAGTCCAGTTCCTCTAAAGGTGGCCAATCCTACTAACCTCCTATTGGAAAAGAAGCCATAGTCTCCCCCTTTGGATCAACAGAAGGCTGTGTTTGATCCCTCTCATCTATTCTCAGCCACTCTTGAGACTCCACAAAAATTCCTATCTACACTAGGAGGATCTCCAACATCTAATGACAAAGATGCCCTTGTGGTGGCAGCATCTATTGCTCTAGAAGTGGTTCAGGGGTTGGAAGTTGAGGCCAAGAAGGAGGACATGGTTGAGGATAAGGGCGATGAGGCTGAGGCCAAGAAGGAGGAGAAGGTAGAAGAAAAGGAAGAGTCTGATAAGCAATCTCTGCTAAAAGAGAAACTACCAAAGGAAGATCCGTTCCTATCAGCTCTTAACAAGGAAGAAGCTCAGAGGACTGTAGTGGTTAAATGGGGCATTCAACCATTAGCATCAGATCCTACTGATGAATTCGTTTCCATGGCCCGCTCAGTATTTGCCAAGCACAACATTAGGCAAGAGGATATAAGGGAGGAGGATGTTGAAGAAGAAGTAGAAGAGAAGAAAGATGAGGAATTTCTATTGGAGGATGTGAGTAAGATGATAATGATGATATTTAGATAATGAGGGAGTACAAGACTCAACAGCCACCAACTCTTACTCAGCAACAGCATCGTTTCTCTGTCCAAAAGGGTTTGGTGGATCCAAATAGCTCCCTCACTCTTCTCCCCAGACCTGTGGAATAAAGGATCTATGGAGATGAGTCCCTTGGAAGTAGAGGATGGATGTTTGGTGATCTAGATGAGGGAGGAAACTCTAATGCCCCTGTTCCTGTAAACTCCCTCCATCACATAGGGAGGATCCTTGATGATCTCCTCACAATGGCCCTTCGCCTAAATGATTCAGTTGTGGACATCAAAATTGCCCCCTTCAACCACCAACTTTCCCAAAGTGTTACTCTTATCTCTGAGCAGGCGCATATAATCATGGAAAGAGTTGACAAGATTCCTCTTCTATCTCAAATTCGCTCTGAGCTTATCATGCATCTACAGCCACTCTTGGAGACTAGGCTCAGCAATTACATTAACATCAAAGATTCTCTGGAAAAGTTGAACTGGATGATGGAAATTGGTGAAAGGGGTTTGGAGATGATCCATGATGAAGTCAACGGGGTGAAGGAAGAGTCCTAGAGGCAGATAGCTGATGTCATATCTACTCTGGGAACTGCCATTGAGCGCACTTTAGCAGAATTCTCCATGGGGATGAAGAATGAAGTCCAGGTGCTCAGGACTCAGAGTGCCCTCTGTTTGTGGAAGCAAGAGAAAATTCATAGTCTTGATGAGATGATAAAGCAAATGAATAATTCTAAGGTTAAAACTCTCAAGGCTATTGTGGATTCCAAGCGGGAGCTAAGGTCTGAGATCTTCAAGGCTGTTGAAGATGCTCACAAACAGATCATTGAGACCACCTTTGCTCAGAAGAATTAGGCTTTTGATGAAATAGATGATCAATTAAAGAAGTATGATGCTGCCCTTACCAAGATCATTATTGAAGTTAGAGATATCATGGTGGCAAGGAATGCAAGCACTTCAGAGGCCCTTCAGAAGAGCATTGATGGGTTAAGCAATCAGCTTGGTGACCTATCTCTCCATTCCTTCTACTCACATGACAGTGAGGTTGTTCCATTCATGTAGCATCTGGTTAATGGCTAAACACTAAGTGGATATGGAATCAGAAGGCTCTCCAAGTTATCCTTGAAAACATCTTTCCTTCTATCCCTAACAAGGCTGCAAGGTTGATTCAGCAGATAGTCCCTCCTCTTCAAGCAAGCTATTCATGAAGTTATCCAGAGGTTTACGCTTGATGAGAAGAAGATTGTCGCTCAACTTGTTGGCACTAAGTGGAGGGAGAAAGACAAGCATAGCTTCAAGGATACCTAGGAAAGGTGGATGATTTCCAACCAGGCTTCAAGCAGCGCCATGGAGATAGATCAGCGGGAGGAGACTCAAGATGAATTCTTAGCGCTTAAAGAAAAACCACTGTAATTGAATTCATTGCAAAAACTTGTACTTATACTCTTGATTAATAAAAAGGTATTAAATTTCCTCTAAAGTACAACTCTTCGTTGTACTGACTTCCTTGTATGTCATTAAATCAAAATTCAGAACCTAAGCATTAGACTATGAGGGAGTATGAGGGAGCAAGTATATCCTGTACTTGACTTCACTCAGAACTAACAAAATGAGGGAGATTGTTAGATTCTGAAATCATAAACTGAAGTTTTGTAAGTTCTGAGTTCAGAAGCACAGATAACTCAGAAGACAGTATTGCCTCAGAGAAGACTCCATCAGAAGAACTTAAATATCTCAGAGGGACATTACTCAAAAGAACATAAAAATTCTCAGAAGCACAGTAGGATTTATCAGAAGATCAAGACGATAGAAGACAACTAAAGACCAAGGTTCAGAAGAAGTCTATCTGAAAATGTATAAAGGATAACTTAGTCATTTCCACTCAAGTAATGGAAGTTGACCTGGTACTAAAAGCACGCGGTATCATATTCCACCTAAAATGCTGAAAAAGTCAAAGAGATAGTGGGACTTAAGGAATCAATTATTAGAACCAAACATATCCTGAAATCATGGTATAGGTCTAATTTGGATGTATTCTTCTCAAACGGTCTCTTTATGGAAACCTGTATGCAACAGGAAGATTCTCAACTCAAGTCCAAGTTCAACGGAAACATTCTCTCCCTCTATAAAAGGATGTTTTCCACCATTGAAAAAGATATAACTAGCAAAGAACAAGAATTCAAGTGAAATCAAGTCTTATATACTCACTATAATACTCTTTGTAAAATAGCAAACACTTAATTCCTATTTTATTTATAAAAGAGCTGACTGGAACTAAGTTCAGAAGCTCATACTCTGTATTACAAAACTGTTTTGTAACACACTAGCCGAGGTTAAGTTAGTGTGAGGGAGCTTAGAAATCTTATGAGGAAGTTACTCAGGAAGATAAGAAGCTTAGAGCCTCAGATACAGAAGGAAGGTACTTCTGTATTAGTATAGCTCGTAGACACACTGGCTGTTGGAAGTTACTTCAGCTCAGAGCCTCATATACAGGTGAATGGTACTCTTATATTGGTATAGCTCATCAAGGTGTGAAGAAGCTTAGAGATCTTGTGAGAATGGTACTCAGGGTGATAAGAAGCTCAGAGCCTCAGATAAGGTGGACGGTACTCCTGTATTGGTATAGCTTAGTAAAGCATAGGCTGTTGGAGGGTACTTTAGTCAGAGCTTTGTAAAGGGTTTGCTCTTCACCAGAAGAAGAGTTGATAGTGGATTAAATCTTGGACAGGAGTTTCCAAGGACTGGATTAGGTAGAGGCTGGACCAGGATAAAATCTCTGTTTGCATATTTCCTTACTCTGCTCTATTTTTGTGTTTTTTTAATTCCGCATCTGAAACACTTAATATATAAAGGGGATTCTGAGTAAAGAATATTTACTCAGAAGCATCTTTAGAAGTAACCTTTTGAAGAAAACAGTGAACTTGAAAAGAGTCATTCACCCCCCTCTGACCTATTTTATACCCTACTGGGTCCAACACATTGTAACTAAAACCTTTATATGGTGTTGGTTGATATGATAAGACATGCACTCCTTTATAAGGGTAGAAAGGAAAGGACACCATGGTACATTATAAAAGTGTGAGAGAAATAAGTTCTCGAGATAATGTGTGCTTAGCGACTATAAGATGAGAAGTTTGTATGATGTATAAGGATCTCAATTTCTCGAATGTGAGACTCAGTCCATTATATTGTTATTGGACCTTACCCTCAATACTATTGAGTTATCTTACGAATTAAGGACTAGTAAGGGATATTTGATCAATCACCAAGAGATTATGATATGATTCAATCTGGGAGAGACTGGTTGATGGACCCCAAACTAGTTTTGTACAGAATTGACAACTTAAAAGTAAGATTTGACCAATTAATATTCATTAGAGTTCTATTGGTTCACTGGCATACCTATTATATATTTGTGATAAGATAGTGAATAACAGATTAAGACATCTGGGATCTCAAAAGCTTTGGAAGTGGGTGATTGTTGACCAGTCTAGGGTAAGGAATACATGCTATATATCAATGTGATATTATATTATATACTATATATTAACTTATATGATTAAGTACCAATCATAATAGTCTTAATAGACCCTAACAGGTACAAGATGTTTTCTGAATACTAGATGTTAATCTATTTGATTAAGTACCACTCAGGATAGTCTTGGTAGACCCTAACAGGTGCAAGACAAAGTGTTCCTAACGGTATGCCGGTCGCACGACTTCACATCATACAAAAGATTTGATAACCTTGTACGGAATGTGACTCATTAAGTGCGAGTGGGAGATGTTGGAAATACCCGGTCCGCCCATGAGAGGGTCAATTGGGTCAAAGGATCCGATCCAATTTAGTTATTTGGATTAAATTGAAAAGTTATAGAACTTTAAAGAATTAATTACAAATAATTAAGAGTCAAAGGACTTAATCATCACTAATCAATTTCATTTCATATAAATATGAATATGAAATGTATACGTGAATTTCATTAGGAAATTCATCATCCATTTCATTTTTCATTTTCCAATCAATTCTCTCTCCCCGGCTTGGAAGCATGGAAACTCCTAAACATTAACGTTTCACGTTTCCGTTTAGGAAACCTAAAATCACATTATATTTGGCGTTTCCAATGTGCGTTTCCTCAAAACAGAAACATTTCCGTGCTACCTAGCAGTCCTGGGTTTTCGTCTCATGACGAAAATATCGCAAATCGATCGTTATCGATATTCATCGCTACAAAAGTTGTGGATACATATTCGTACTCCAACAAACTGTGAGATAGATCCGATTCGGCATTCGATGCGGCGTTCTTCGATCTTGGGTATACGAAAAATGTTAGAATCCAAATTCGTTTCTATTTACATTTTCCATCAATCCTTAAAATAGAACATTTGCCTATCTGATATTCTAGAAATAGACAATCAAATAAAACGATGAGTCATCAAATACAATAATATATTAATGTTAAATTAAAATTTGAATATTAAATAATTAATTATTTATTAATAATTTAATTTAAAAAAATCGAATTCAAAATCAAATACAATTTACTAAAATCAACTTCTTAAAATTTATTATCTACCTCTAAAACAAGATTTCTATACCATGTCATAATAATTCACAAATTAATAAAAATGCTCTTAATTTTAAATTAGATTTTAAATTTTATTTTTTATTATCTATTGCAGATTTTAAAATTCAGATTTTTATTTTTAGAATTTTTATCTCAAATTTCTATTTTTAGTTTAGATTATAGCTTTTAAAATTTTATTCTATAAAACTGAAATTGAAATTTTTTATTTTAATCAGATTTTCTGTTTTTTTTTTCTAAGAATTATCTTTTTAATTATTCTTTATTGTATATTTTTATTTTAGATAAAAGATAAGATTTTATATTTTTTTTTATTTCAATCGCGATTTTTTTAATTATAAATTTTATATTTTAGATAATGGAATTTTCAGTTTTCTATTTTTCATTCGCATTAATTTCCAGATTTTCTACTTTTGTTATTTCATTGGAGTTCTTATATTTTTATTTTAGAAACTATATCAGATTTTTATTTTTTTCTACTATGAATTTCAAATTTTTTTATAAATTTCAGAATTTTTAAATATCAAAATGCTATTTTTCTTCAATTTTTGATTTTATGTTTTAGATTATAGATTTTAAATTTCAGAGTTTGGTTTTTCATTTGAAATTTTTATCAGATTCTATACTTTATCTTACAGATTTGAAAATCAAATTTTTTATCTTCATATTATTATTTTAAATTTCAGATATTTTATTTAAGTTTTTTTAGATTTTACTTTAGATATCTGATTGGATTTTAAATATTTTTTATATTTCAATCAGATTGTTTTTAATTTAAATCTGATGATTTTAGATATTAAAATATCGAATTTCAGAT
>CATIWQ010171571.1:0-17507 GCA_949673415.1 Euphorbia schlechtendalii | reverse complement strand
AAGTAATTAAAATTTGACAAAATTTCATAATCCAAGAATAAGTCAAAAACACAAGTCAGAATATAAATGGCTAAAACAAATAAGATCTAAGGGTGCCAGTCATTCCACCGTGCGCGCTTCCTCGAAGTATGAGGGAGGGGGTCCAAAACATCCTCATCCCTCTCCCACTCACGAGACACCATAAAGTGCTTATTAGCATCGGGGAGAACCTTGATCTCGCCAAGCCATCCATGATAGATTTAATGTGATCCAATAAGAAATAAGAAACTTATCCCGGACCCGAATCTCTGCGTCTTGGTGGGCCATCCCCTGGACGTTAAGCCTCACAGGACTCTAATTCTTGGAAAGAGCTAATCCAGGTGGCGACTCCACATTGAGAGATGGTGGATTCGGGTTCAAACCGATCTTAAACGTTTTCGTCTTTTTCTCTTTTTAACCTTTTTCCCAGGTCCCAGACCCGGTGCTTTTCTTCCTTCCTTTTTTCAAAACACCCGGGTGGACCACGCCTATGAACCCCGCGCGCTCTCGGCCCACCGCTCCGTGTCACCCGCTCACAGTATGTAAGTGAAAGCTAAAGTTTATCAAACTGTATCCACTCTTTAATGGGAGTAGTCAATTCCCGCAATTCTTGCGTCTACTTTGAATTCAGTCTCGACTCGAATAGAACCTCCACTAGGATGCTATTCTTTGTGAATTGAATAAATGAATTTTGAAGAACAGAAAATTTTATTGATAAGTGCTTTGCAATTACACTCATACAACAATCGCTTGAATTTGTTGAGAAATCTAGTGATAGAAATAAGAATCAAATCACTTATACATTTTTCTCACTAACACTTTGAACGTAATGAAATCTATATAATTTTCACTCTCTATCTATGCATACACGCATTCTTCATATGCATCAACCATATCACACCTTCCACCCATGAAAATGGTTGATTTGAAACCTATTTATAGAGTGCAAAGGGTTGCGTCTATCCAAACTAAGAGTCGTGTCCATTGGTGAATGGTTGCATCACTTTAATCTGATGGGATGCAAGGTTTCATCCTCATCTTCAATAGAAAGGCACCTTTTCATGATTGGATTGCTTCCAAAAGGTGTCATTTCATCCGACAGTTGATGGTGGTTGATTGCGATTGATCGTCCTTATCCGGCGGTTGGTAGTTGAGAAGAGTTGACCAAAAACAATCACAAGTAGCGAGCGTGATATACATGTCGCGATCATGAACAATAGTTGGTAACTTTTGGTTTGTAAAGGATGACAGGTCATGACCATGAATGGGTGTCATGATCATGACATGTGTTTTTCTTTATGATTTTTCTTTATAACTTTGTCGATCTTTATTAACTTCGATCCTAAGCCAATTCCTTGTGTTCCATGCATCTTTTTGCACCTTTTTTACTCTTTTCACATAGAATTCCATATTTGATCATTTTACTCCTAAGATTCACCTAGTTTCTGCACTTGAATAAAAAACAACTACATACCACGTGAAATCTTTTATATGAAGCATAAAATGTCTTTAAACCATATCATTTTATAAGTAAAAATATCATGATAATAAGTGTAACTATACACTTATCACACCCCCACACTTAACTTTTGCCTTGTACCTCAAGGTAAACACAACAGCAGTGTATAAGATAGTAGTTCAAGTTCGTACCTCATTTGGCGAAAGACTACCGTAGTGAGTACCACATTCCCACGTTGCATATGATTCAAGTTAAGTAACGAAATTTCCCACAAATTAGAAATGTGCAATTTATATAGTCTAGTTGCATACCTTTGCACTTAATGGAGGGCCAACCAAATTGCGTCTTCATATAAGCATTATACGCTTGCTCTAATATTTCCTTCTCTTAAGTATAGTATAAAGTATAAAGGACAAAGGAGCACACTTTGGAAAGATTCATCTCAAGGTATTTTTAGGTAACCTAGGATGCTAAAAACTCTTAGTGGTTGTATTTTATGCTCCATACCACTCTCCCTTTTCTTTAGTGGTTGCATTTTATGCTCCATACCACTTTCTCTCATTTTTTTATTTAAAGCATATGTTTTTGAAGTACAGATTTGTACTTTGCACCCATTTTTTATGCTATGCTACTTTTCTTTTTATTTCACTCATTGAATGGTTGTAGTTTCTGCTCCGTACCATTCCTCACCTTTTGCATAACTCATTGGTTATCCTCTCTTTCTTTTTATTTTTCTCTCTTAATACCCTTATCCTTTATTGATCACTTTCTAACTATTATGGCTATAGTTTCCCAACACTTTAAACACACTCAATACTTATAGGATTTATATTAAAATAGCGTATAAAACTCATATTAAGAACACTACTAGATATTACTCCACTACTAACTTATCGGTAGCATTAAACTAAAACTATACAACTTATAATTATTCATGTTGCATTGAAATATATATCGAAACTTACTTGGAATGTTGGTTTTGAATTTTACTCACCACTCATCTTTGCCAAATGCTAAATGTTGTGTCAAAAGCGCTCACACTTCCAACATGCGTTCAAACTCGAAACAAAAATTTGTTCAAAATTTGCACTAACATCAAACTTGTAATACCTAACACTCACAATAACATTGGAACATATGTTAGTATAGTATATGTATGGATGATTTATAAACAACACAAAATCAAGAAAAATTTTCATTCTTCAATTTTTAAATTTTATTTGATTTTTTTGGATTTTCAGAATTTTATAATTGACACAAAAATATAATAGCTCGTTCCTCGGTAATTTGATCTCTAGAACGCACTTGCCTTCCTCGGTAACGGTGCCAAAAACTTGTTTGCAAGATATTTTGCTACACTTGTTTTGAAAGACTTATCCCCTCTAACGGCGCTAAAAATTATTTGCCACTTTTCTATTGATAATATAAAAGTTCTAAATATGAAAAGGTGATGTCAATACCACTTATCAAATAAAAAAATGATGATAACTGTAAGTATACAGTTGCGATGCATTTTTAAAAGATATCGATCCAACAGGGAAGGAATTCTGTTCCAAGGACCAACTAGAGTTACGGAACAAAAGAAATAGATAAATTGTAGGGTTTGGATGGTAGACTGATGAATAGACAGATGCATGAACAGATTAGAAAAGATGTAAACTATATAGATATTCCCTAAGAACAAGTATAGTAGAGAAAAACATGCAAAATCATCAAGAATAACCCATACACAAGATAACTTTAACAAACACGGTTCTAGATGCCCAAATATTCAATACTTCACCGTAGATTAGCACATGAAATGACTTTTCTAAATCTAGGGTAAATGAATTATGACACTTTTAAAAACATGGATAACAATAATACTATGCTTAGTACGGATCGCTCTCACATAGCCATATTTAGCAAGTTACCAGTTCAAAAATGTTGGCTCACTAAACAGCGTTATAATCACAGATCCAGTGATTATACACAATCTCATTAACTCCAAAACTACTCTTAAAGTTAACTCGAAAGTATATAACTTCATTAATATAAATGACACAAGATGAAATACTCGTTATTAAACATAGACATATCATAAATTTTGAAATAGAAAGTATAAGTAGAAAACAAAGTAATGTTGTAAGGTATGCAAGTGAAATCTAAAGTTGACCAAACCGTATCCACTCTTTAATGGGAGTTGTCAATTCCTGCAATTCTTGCATCTACTTTGAATTCGGTCTCGACTGGTATAGAACCTCTGCTAGGATGAATATCGAATAAATGAATGTTGAAGAACAGAAACTTTTATTGATAAGTGCTTTGCAATTACACTCATACAACAATCGCTCGAATTTGTGGAGAAATCTAGTGATTGAAATAAGAATCGAATCACTTATACATTTTTCTCACTAACACTTTGAACGTAACGAAATCTATACAATTTTCACTCTCTATCTATGCATACATGAATTCTTTATATGCATCAACCATATCACACCATCCACCCACAAAAATGGTTAATTTGAACCCTATTTATAGAGTGCGAAGGGTTGCGTCTATCCAAACAATGAGTCTTGTCCATTGGCGAAGGGTTTCATCGCTTCAATGTGATTGGATGTAAGGTTTCATCCTCATCTTCAAAGGAAATGGACCTTTTCATGATTGGATTGCTTCCAAAAGGTGTCTTTTTGTTTAATAGTTAATGGCAGTTGATCCTCCTTATTCGGCAGTTGGAAGTTGAGATGAGTTGACTAAAAACCATCACAAGTTGTGAACATGATATACATGTCGCGATCATGAACAATAGTTGGTAACTTTCTATTTGTGAAGGATGACAAGTTGAGATCACGAATGGGTGTCATTATCGTAACATGTGTTTTTCTTCATGATTTTTCTTTATAACTTTGCCGATCTTTGACAACTTCGATCCTAAGCCAATTCCTTTTTTTCCACCCATCTTTTTGAACCTTTTTCACTATTTTTACATAGAATTCCATATTTGATCATTTTACTCCCAAGATTCACCTAGTTTCTACACTTGCATAAAAAACAACTACATACTACGTGAAATCTTTTCTATGAAGTATAAAATGTCTTTAAACCATATCATTTTATAAGTAAAAATATCATGATAATAAGTATCATTATACATTTATCAGTCCACCAGGATATGCTATGATTGAAGCATGAGTGATTAGAGGAATAAAGTGAGGCATACTGAAAGAAGGAGCCCAAGATGAACCTTTTCCATAAAGAGTGTTGACCGGATAAGCACACACATAAATAATTGGGGTAAGGTTATTAGCTAGAGAAGACTCATAAGAGAATCGAGCATTAGTCCCTCAAGCTCAAGAGCTAAACCCATCTTCATGTTTTCTTTCTTTGTATCCTTGAACCTGGCCTTAGTAAGGTTCTGGATAGTTATATCGATGGGTCTTCCTTGGTCTACACTCCTTTCTATTTCTTCCTCAGGAGGACTGCAAGGGACTTTGTGAGAGAATCAATAGTAGCTTCAATGTCATCATCCATGGAGTCGGGTGAGATATTATCAATTTCTCCTTTAGATGATTCATCAGTTTCATCAACTTCCATGATTTTTTCCCTTTACCTTATCATTAATATGAAGATAAATAAGGGTTTTCTCAAGAGGCCCCTCTTAGCCTATCTCATAGTTAAAAACATCATTGAAGATTTCACACCCAAGCCACATTTGACCTTCATGCTCAACATGTTCTAGCTACCTCTTGTATAGTGCTTGCCAATGGTCATAGGCACTAACAATATTACAAAAGGTGAGCCTCTTACGCTTGTAGACCTTGTTGTGGGATGAGCAAAAACCACTCTAAAATGAGGGATAAGAGGTTTGTGGGTCTAAGGCCTCCACAATTCCTTAATGATATTTGCCTAACCCCTTTCCTAGAGCAATATAACCAAAACGCTTCATCAGTTTTCCCATATTTTTCAGAAAATTAAAATACCCAGTCAAAACCATCTTCTTGCCTTTGGTCCCTACAATTACATGGAAATTGGACTCTCTTTCCTTAAAGCAACTGCAGCTTGCACTAAATCTTCATTAACCTCTATGGTGATGACCTTACTATGGTGCTAAAGCCTCATTTTGAATGGAGGGTGGAAACAGTTCTTATAGAATGAATACATGGTATACCCAAAAGAAGAGAGTAAGTGACCGATATATCAATAATGGTGAAGGTCTCTCTAGTCTTAACCTCCACCATAGTAACTTCTACTTCGAAAACACCTAGAACCCCGCGATTAGTATTATCATAAGCTCAAATGATAATGTTGAATTTAGCAAGCATATACTCATTGAGGCCCTGACAGGGAAGAACCTTTAAAGGAAAATGGTTAAGGGTTGACCCATCAACTACCATCACACAGGGGATAATTCTATAAAAAATCTATACTCAAATGAATAAGGCTTTGTTATGCTTGTGGAATTGAGAAGGCAAATCCTACCAATTGAGGCTTATCACACCACACTTTTCCCTCATAAGAAACCTTGTCCTATTGTTTTGTACATCTCAATGATAGAAGTAGTCGGAGTGGCATCCATATCAAGATACCTTTAAATAAGGCCTTTGTTGTGCATGATAAATAAAGCCTTTGTTGTGCATGTTAGACTCATCATGGACTTGAATTCGAGAATTTCCATTTTGAAAATTTTTGTTCAACACATGGAATTAACCCCAACTTATCTTCTCCTTATACGCCTCAACAAAATGGGGTTGTAGAAAGGAAGAATAGAACCATAGTTGAAATGGCTCGATCCATGATGAGTGATAACAATCTACCTAAGTATTTTTGGGGAGAAGTTGTTAACACAGCTTGTTATATATTGAATTAGGTTTTAATTCACCATACCTATAGAAAACACCCTATGAACTTTAGCGAGGATGCAAACCTGAGATTGGTCATCTCAAATCATTTAGTTGTGGGTTATTTATTCTTAATACCAAGGAGTAACTAGGTAAGTTTGATCTTAAGTCTAATGAAGGTATCTTTCTAGGATACTCAACTAACAATAGGGCATATAGTATATATGTTAAAAGAATTGGCATACTAAAGGAGTCTATGCATGTAAATTTTGATGAAACTAACAATGTAGATAGATGTCGATTTGATGAACATGAAGGAGTACCCCTACAAGAAGATCCACTTAGTATGCCACTCTTTGTGGTGCCCAACCCAGCACAAGAACCTAAAGCTGAGGAAGTCAAAGATGATGATGATCTTTCAATCAACTTCAATAATGTTGAAGATCAACCTCCACCTTAGCAACCAATTATCGATCCTCCAGTTGTTGATCCGAGTCTTCCAAGAGAGATTAGAGTTCATCACAACCATCCGCTAGACAATATAGTTGATAGTGTTTATAATCTAATTATGATGCAAGGTCAGCTTAATAAAATGATGAGTCATCCAGCCTTCATTTCATTGATTGAACCTAAGAAGTTTGAAGATGTAGAAGGAGATGATTAATGGATGATTGCAATGCAAGAGGAGCTAGATCAGTTCAAGCGTAATGATGTTTGGGATCAAGTTCCTAATCTTAAAGGGAAATCAATCATACATGAAGATGGCTCTATTGTCAAGAACAAAGCTAGGCTTGTTGCATAAGGCTACAATCAGCAAGAAGACATCAATTTTGATGAGACTTATGCTCATGTAGCCCGGCTTGAAGCAATTCGAATCCTATATGCTTTCACATCTCATATGAATTTCAAATTATTTCAAATGGATCTTAAGAATGCATTCCTGAATAGATTAATTCAAGAAGAAGTGTATGTTCACTAGCCTCCTGGCTTTGAAGATTTAAAGAATCTTGAGCATGACTTCAAATTGAAGAAAGCTCTCTACGAATTGAAGCAGGCATGCAGAGCTTGGTATGAGAGGCTGGCCAATTTCTTGAACAACAAAGGCTATGAAAGTGGAAAAGCAAATACGACTTTGTTTATCAAGAGAAGAAAGGAAGATGTGTTGCTAGTCCAAATATATGTTGATGATATCATATTTGGAGCAACTAATGAAAAGCTGTGCAAGGAGTTCTGTGAGAAGATGAAGAATGAGTTTGAAATGTCTATGATGGGAGAGCTTAATTTTTTCAATGGTCTTCAAATCAAGTAGACTGAAAAAGGAATTTTCATCAATCAAGCTATGTATTCCAGAGAATTCCTGAAGAAGTTTGATATGGAGCATTCGAAGCCAATGTCCACTCCCATGGCCACTGATTCTATCTTGAGTAAAGATGAAGCTGGAAAACTTGTGGATAGCAAGTTCTATAGAGGAATCAGAGGCTCTTTTATTTATTTCACCGCTAGTAGGATTGACATTCAGTATGCTATATGCTACTGCACTCGGTATCAAGTTGACCCCAGAGAATCTCATTTAGCCACTGCTAAGAGAATCTCTGGTACTTGCAAGGATCAATTGAAGCAGGCCTTTGGTATCCCAATAGCTCAGATTTCAATCTTAGGGGATTCACAGATGCTGATTATGGTAGAGACAAGCTGGATAGGAAAAGAACCATAGGAGGATGCCTTTTACTTGGAGAATTCTTAGTCGCGTGGTACAGTAAGAAGAAAACTTCTATCACGCTAAGTACATCTAAAGCTAAGTACTTGGTCGCAGGAGTTGCGTAGCATAACTGCTATAGATTAAGTAGAAAATGGAAGATTATGGTATAAAGTCAAAATGCCTCAAATTTATGTGTGATAACAAGAGTATAATTGACCTATCAAAAAATCCAATTCAACATGGCCTGATGAAGCATGTCAATATCAGACATCACTTCATTAGGGATTATGTGCTATGAGGAGATGCCAAGATGGAGTATGTTTCTTTTAAGGAATCACTACATTTTCATGAAACCATTGTTAAAGGAGCAATTCAGTGTTCTAAGGTAGTTAATTGGAATGAAATTCTCAAAATTTTGGCTAAGTGTTGAAGATCAAGCCTTAAGAAGACATGTGGATAACAATGTCTATATTTTAAAGTAACGGCATGAGGAATAGTTTCGCGATTAAATTCAAGCTCTACATTTTCAAAAAGACAAGGGTTTGAAGTGGAACCATTTTTTTTTATCAAAACTCACCTATTTATTGAGGTTGTTAATCTAATGCCAATCTTAGTGTTCATTTTCATCATAGATTGTGGAAGCGCTACATACCCCCCTGAGAGATGCTATTATCTATATAAGTTGAACAATTGAAGAGAGAAGGTTCACTTGCTTTCTACAAATTTGAATCCAAAAGCATTTGAACCCTAATTCTCTTTTCTCTTTCCAATCCACTCAAACCTCTCCCAAATGGCGATTACCACATTCATGCTTTGTGCCACCACTTCCTTGAAAATCATTGCGAACACTAAGGGAAAGACTGAGAAGTTAACCCTAGAAGAAAGAACCCTTCACCAAGGTGGATTAGGTAGATAACTTAGAATTTGGACCGGTCTACAAGGTAGACTATGAGGGATTGTTGAAAAACAAAACCATGCACCGAATCATTAAGTAGTAACATCTCAACTCTTTCTTGATGATGGTAGGACAAGCCATCACAGAGCTTATTAGGGCTTTCTACTCCAACCTCTACACTATTTAAGGGATCAATGATGTCCTGATGATGGAGTTTGGGGGCAAATCCACTCTTATTTTCTTGTGGCTGATAGGAAGCATTCTCAATATACATAACAAAGGCACTCAGCTCTGTAAAACTTGCAATGAATATGCCATAGTGATTCCTGAAGATTGGGAGCTCCCCTCAAATTATGTTTCGGGGGAGATAGAAGTAAGCGAAATGAGCTGGACATCTAGGGCTTTCCACGAGCTGGTGGTGTAGCTGCTGCGTGTGTTGATCGTAAGGTTTTGACTTTACTAATTTAAATGAGCTTATATTCGATGATGAAGATAAAAACCTTGTTCCCCACTTTTCTACCGATAAGATAAAAGTTCAAAATACGAATAGATGTTGTCAATACCACTTATCAAATAGAAAAATGGTGACCACTGCAAGTATACAATTTCGATGTAGTTTTAAAAGATATCGATCCCACAGGGAAGGAATTTGGTTCTTAAGACCAACTAGAGTTACGGAAATAAGAAATAAGATAAGTTGTAAGGGTTGGATGGATTGGATGAATAGACAGATGCATGAACAGATTAGAAAAGGTGTAAACTATATAGATATTCCCTAAAAACAAGTATAGTAGAGAAAAACATGCAAAATTATTAAGAAGATTTCATAAACTAGATAACTTCAACAAACTTAGTTCTAGACGACCAAATATTCAATAATTCACCATAGAGAAACACATTAGATGACTTTTCTAAATTTAGGGTAAATGAATTATAACACTTATAAGAACCTGGATAATAATATTACTATACTTAGTACGGGTTGCTCTCAGATAACCATATTTATCAAGTTACCACTCCAAAAATGTTAGCTCACTAAACAGCTTTATAATCACAGATCCAGTGATTATATACAATCTTGTTAACCCCCGAAATCACTCTTAAAGTTAACTCGAAAGCATAAAACTTAATTAATATAAGAGACACAAGACGAAATACTAGTTATGACATAGACATATCATAAATTTTGAAATAGAAAGTATAAACAAAAAACAAAGTAAAGTTGTAAGGTATGTAAGTGAAAGCTAAAGTTTATCAAATCGTATCCATTCTTTAATGGGAGTCGTCAATTCCCGCAATTTTCTTCTACTTTGAATCCGGTCTCGACTCGTAACCTCTACTATGATGTTATTCTTTGTGAATATCAAATAAAAGAATGTTGAAGAATGAAAGCTTTTGTTGATAAGTGCTTCGCAATTACACTCATATACCAATCGCTCAAATAAGTGGAGAAATCTAGTGATCGAAATAAGTATCGAATCACTTATAAATTTTTCTCACTATAACTTTGAACTAGTGAAATATACACAATTTTCACTCTCTAATGAGTATCACACCTTATGCGTATGCACACACACACTATGCACATCTTGTCCCTCACTATGCACCACGAAGTTGATGTGATTTAAACCCTATTTATAGAGTATGAAGGGTTATGTCTAACAAAACGAAGAGTCGTGTCCATTGGCGAAGGGTTGCATCAATTCATTGTGATTGGATGCAAAGTCTTATCTTTATCCACAATAGAAAGGCACCTTTTCATGATTGGTTAACTTCCAAAATGTGTCTTTTTATCTGGTAGTTGATGGTGGTTTATGGCGGTTGATCATTTTTATTCGGCGGTTGGTAGTTAAGAAGAGTTGAGCAATAACCGTCACAAGTCGTGACCGTGAATTACATGTCGTGATCATGACTAAAGGTTGAAAACTTATTATTTTGAAGAATAATAAGTCATGACCTTGAATGGGTATCACGACCGTGAATTGTGTTTTTCTTCAAAATTCTTCTTGTAACTTTACCGATCTTCGACTGCATCAATCCTAAGCCAAATCCTTGGGTTCCACGCATCTTTTTGCACCTTTTTTAGTATTTTTTCATAGAATTCCACTTTTGATCATTTCACTCCCAAGATTCACATAGTTTCTGCATTCGCATAAAAAACAACTACATACCACGTGAAATCTTTTATATGAAGTATAAAATGACTCAAAACTATATCAATTTATATGTAGAAATATCATTATAATAAGTGTAATTATACCCTTATCACACATCCACACTTAACTTTTGCCTTGTCCTCAAGGTAAAAATAACAGAAGTGTATAAAATAGTATTCAAATTCGTACCTCATTTGGCGAAAGACTATTATAGTGAGTACCACATTCCCATGTTGCCTAAGATTTAAGTAGAAGTTTGAAATTTCCCACAAATTAGTAATATGCAATTTATATAGATTAGTTGCATACCTTAGCTCTTAATGGAGGGTCAACCGAATTGCGTCTTCATATAAGTGTTATATTCTTTGTCGAATATTTCCTTCTCTCTAGTGTAGTATAAAGTATAAAGGGCAAAAGAAGCACACTTTAGAAAGTTTGATCTCAAGGCATTTTTAGGTAACCTAGGATGTTAAAAACACTCTTAGTGGTTGCATTTTATGCTCCATAGCACTTTCTCTCATTTTTTTATTTTAAGCATATATTTTTTAAGTATTGATTCGTACTTTGCACCCATTTTTGTGATGTGCTACTTTTTCTTTTTTTTTTCACTGATTGAATGGTTGCAGTTTCTGCTCCGTACCATTCCTCACCTTTTACATAACTCATTGGTTATCCTCTCTTTCTTTTGATTTTTGTATTAATACCCTCATCCTTTATTGATTACTTTCAAAGTATTATGGCTATAGTTTCCCAACACTTTAAACATACTCAATTTTTATAAGACGTATTTGAGAATTACATATAGAACTCATAGTAGGAACACTACTAGTTATTACTCCACTACTAACTTATCGGTAGCATTAAACTAAAACTATGTAACTTATACAAATTCATGTTGCATTGAAATATATAACGAAACTTACTTAGAATGTTGCTTTCGAATGTTACTCACAACTCATCCTTGCCAAATGCTAAATGTTGTGCCACTAGTTCTAACACTTTCAACGTGCACTCAAACTCGAAACAAATTTTTTTTGTTCGAAATATGCACTAACATCAAACTTGAAATACCTAACACTCACAATAACCTTGGAACATTTGTTAGTATAATATAGGTATGGATAAAGTATAAACAACACAAAATCCAATATGCCCAATGCCCCCGCTGCAATATGATGAGAAGCTATTCCTATTCGATTTTTTTTTTATTTTTGGGATTTTTTACAAATGCCCCCCCACACTAAAGAACATAATATCCTCATTAAGGAAGACTTTATTAAAATTAAAAATCTAAAAATCTAAAAACAAACAACTAGTCTAAAAATTTTGAAAAAGAAAAGTAATTAAAGAAAAGAAAAGAGTAAACCCATTCTATTGAGAAGGTGAATCCGAAGGACTAGGAGTAAATTGACAATTTTGTTTTCTAAAGAAAGATAGTAATTTTCGAAGCATCGATTTATTATTCTTCTTTAGAATCTTCATGTCTCTTTTCATTACTCCAAGTTTCGCTTGGAAATTATCCAATTTTTGCTGCATACTCGCCTTCCAATCTTCCAGAGCTTCGTTTTCTTCTTCTGCTACATCTTCTTCTTCAATCATCGGAGCCTTGCCATGATGATGTCTAGTAGTAGGATCAGATGGGCCACCAGAAGAATCTTCATGAGTCGAGATTAGTTTCTTGGTGTGGTTAGAGTAGGAATAGAAAGAATATTCACCATCGTTCTCTTGTAGAAGTCTGGTATTCTTCAAATAATTCCCATCCATATAACGAAAATTCTCACCCAATTGTTGAACATAGGGAGTTTGTTTCTTGCACCCAAGATGATAGCGGTGATAATTTTTCGGCAGCCCCAATCTTGTTCCTCATACTTGTAGAATTCTTCTTCATCATATCCCAAATAATATCCACGAATTCTGCTTTTTGCTTCATCATTGCACAAGAAAGAATAAACAAATCTTTCTTTTGGACTTTGGTGTTCTCCACTTAACAAAATACCGAAGTGGAAAGATATTTGTGGAGTAGGAGAATGCACTCGTCCTTAATAAGTTTATTGGGAGAATCTTTGAGATTGAAGGTTTTCTTACTCGATAAATCAGACCAAACTCGATTTGCTTGAAAAGAATCCATCATGCTCGATGAATTTTCAACTTTGAACCCGAACCAAGCACTCATCATCTCTCTCGTGATGGTGTAATGTCTTCCTTGGTTGGGCAATTGAATTGCCCTCTTCTCCTTATCCTCAAAATCGAATGTCACTAGACATTCTAAAATCTAATCGTGATTTTGTGGAAATCGCATTCCCATAAATTGACTTAAACCAAGATCAGCAAGGTACATCCCCATTTGTTCATGGAGTCCTAAAGTCTCCAAGAAAACCATATCAAGAAAAATCATATCGTTGATTTCTAACTTGTTGAGAATTTGAAATCTCTTTCCTTCTTCTCTTGTATGAATTGGAAAATGACATCCAAAATCTTGTTGATAATTATGGATTTGTCTTCTATTTGTGGCTAACTTAACTCAAGGCATATTGGTTTTTGTTTTGAAGTAAAGGTTTTTATGAAAAAGGGTTTGAATGTAGAAGAATAGAGATGAAAGAATCAGAACTTTTGTAGGCTTTGTAGAAGGTTGTAGTGGTTATGGATTCAATCTAGACCTTTATATAGAGTTCTAATAGGTCATTGATTTGCTTAAATAGTCAATATAGCCGTTTCTCCTTCAAACTAGCCGTTATTGGCAATTTCAGCCATCTATAGCATGTTAAATCACGATTTGTAACGGTAATAATCTTCTTGAGTCGTGATCATGAAGGCCTATCATGATCGTGACTTTATTCATAACAGTAGAAGATTTTACTGCATTATTTCACAAGCCCGATCTATAGTTGTGGTCGCGACTTTCTTTAATTCCTCAAATTCTTCAATTTTTAGACTTAGTCCTATAAAAACATAGAAAAATAAACATGTTAAATATAATGATTATTTATTAATTTCATGTTTAACATTAACAAGAATAAAAAAATATAACATGAACAAGCAAACAAATAAACAAAGAAACAACAAAAACAAAAAACAACAAACTATATAAAATCCTAAATCTAAATGAAAAAGGAATATTTAGTTGGGGGGAAACGATTCTATCATTAGGTCAATCTTATAGTAAGATTCCTGTAGATATCGCTCGGCATCAAACATCAACGTATGAATATCATCGATTTTCCTATGAATCGAGATCTGCGCCTCCATAAGTTCATTCAACCTTCCCCGGAGGTTGCACTTTGTTCTTCTTCCCTCGCGATTTCCCTTTCTCGTTGTGTATATCATCCCATGATTTCCAATCATAGGTGATTTTATCAACCCCAATGCACCTAGCCAGAAATCCAAACTCGAAGAACACATCCATTTTTAATTCCTGAACGTCATCTTCATCAGTAAAGACTTCAGTGGTATAGGGCATTCTCCCAAACTAGCCCAACAAATTTTCCCTCCATCACGAAGAGTTTGATCTTCCTGATCCCAACACCCCCTTACCCTCTTTCACTTAAACTAAGGAACCCTCTACTCATTTTGAGCAACCTCAAGCTGGTCCATCCTTGGACCAAACAGCTAACTAAGAGGATCCTCTAAATCCTACCCCCATTTCTTCTGTATATACTCAAATCCCTTCTTCTCCTGTATATCCTTCTATTCCTCGAGTTTCTACTCCTGTAGATACTGAAAAACCAACTATAAATTCTCCTCCTCCTTCAAACACTGTAAATTCCCCTTTTACATTCCTTCCTCTCCTATCAATAACCAAAACTCTCCTATTCATATTTCTTCTCCTACCAAAAGCTGAAGTAAGACAAATTTCCAAGATGAAGAAAAATCCTCTAACTATGTGGGAGCTGAGCCACGTGAAGAGACCCACTCAGTATGGGGGAGTTCAAGTTGACTAAGGGAAGTTAATCAACACAAGTGAGTCTTGCATCACTTTCTAGGTATTTCTAATATCCCTAAACTACTTATTCAATTAACTTCTTCTACTACCTAGTTTGCTATCTTTCTAAAATGGGGGAGATTGTAAAACCCAATTTAATAATACCTCATAGTACTTAAACATTTTGGAAATAACAAACTAACTAGGATAGTAAAATTAATTAAGTACTAAGTATACTCTTAATTAATCAAGCTGACTCATGTATGTTTAAGGGAAAACAACTTAGTTTGCTGAGTATTTAATTAAGTTACAGCTTAGAGTAGGAAAAGCTGAGTGTGTACTGAGTACTACGTAGTTTAGAAGAATATCAACTCAACTTTACTGAGTTAGCTTTAACTGATTAAAAGCTAAATTCATTGAAATTTAGAGAATTAAATGATACATGTTCTATTAACGTCATCTGTAAGAAATGAAATATTATTTCGATGCTTTTCAGGTTAAAAAGCGCTGAAATTAATAAAGATTTACAGTGGTCCTCACAATTCAAAAAGGTGTCAGTACGGAATGTCAAAGATTCCTCACTAAAGTCCAAGAAAAAAAGAATCCTCTAACATGCAGCATTTTCTCTGTGTCACTATGCATCTCTGCAAATGTCAGCAGTATCAACTAACCACAAGATTCCACGTTGCACTTTGCGCACCTCTCTCTCAAACCATTTTACTTGAAGACAAACGAGAATTCCTCAACGAGATTTTATCATGCCTCAACGTTCAAATTTCTATCTCTAAACATCCAGGAACATGTCTCCAACGAGAAGATTTGAAAGGTATGAAGAGAAGAAAAATTGAAGAATTGCAAGGATGAAAAGTTTGCAACGGCTACTTGGCAAAGCTTCAAGTATAAATAGAAGACAAAAGCAGACGTTCAAACTTGTGAATCACCTCAAATTTCTTTAAGATCTGAAACTCTGCGCAATTTCTCACAGCTTATAGAAAGTCCAAATTCAACAATCAGCAAACAACCATTTCAAATCTGTTTGTAATAAAGAGAATCAAATACTTAGATTTAACATTGTAAGGATTCAATGGTTTATAAGTTAAATTTAGTCTGCACTTTCATTTCAAATCTAAGTGTCAGTTTGGGAAGGGTACCAAAACTAAATTGAGTGGTAGTTAGAAAGAAGGTACTTTCTGTAAAAAACTATGTCTACCCACTATAAAGGCAGCTATGAGCGGGCGACATGGAGCGGTGGGCATAGAGCGCGCGGGTTTCATAAGCGCGGTCCACTGGGGCGTTTTGAAAATAGATGAAGGAAGAAAAGCACCGGATCTGGGACCCAGGAAAAAGGTTTGAAAGAGAGAAAGACGAAAACGTTTAAGATCGGTTCTAACCCAAATCCGCCATCTCTCAGTGTGGAGTCACCACCTGGATTAGCTCTTTCCAGGAATTAGAGTCCTGTGAGGCTTAACGTCTGGGGGACGGCCCACCAAGACACAGAGATTCGAGTCCGGGATAAGTTGCTTATTTCTTAAGTGATCACAATATATTACATCTACAGAAAACCGTTTTCTTTTAATTGTTCATATTCGCACTTAGGTCGTTTTTGAAGTTAAAATGCATGATTCACATATTACAAAATATAAACCATCCACAAAACGGTAACTAAAGGCGAAAAGTAAATGCGGAAAATAAAATTTACAAGGCTTTCAAAAATCGGGGGTGCAACCGCTCGCTACCCTATTAATTACATTTTCCGTAAAAATATACAATACCCGAAGGAAGAAATAAAAGCCTAAACATACATCTAACCTGCATCCACAAAGGTTAGCACATGGGATATATCACGTATGCTCGATTTGATTTTGGTGAGGCCCGTGTGGCCTAATTAAAACATCGGCGATTTAAAGCTGTTGATTTAAATAAAAAAAGTTCATTTTTATTTTGCACGTATGTTGGTCAATTTAATTAGTGGAAATGACCGCATGGTAAAAGGTGAGGTCTGTTGTCCAGGAATAATTTTAATTCCCTTCGTTGGGGTATTCTAATAAAAGAAGAAGAGAATTACAATATTTACAATAAAATAAAATAATTCTTAGGTTCACATGTAGAAAGAAATTAAAAAGAAAAAGAGAAGTACGAAATAAGCAGTTCTAGGAACTCAGAGGCTTTACCCTTTTGGCGTGAATCCACTTCGGCGTGTCTGTTCGATTCCCGGAAGCGTTCCTCGTTCGTTTTTGTAGTTTAGGTGAAAAGGTTGATGTAAAAGTTCAAAAAATCTTCATTTAATTCTTGGAATTTTAGTGTAATTTAATTGGAAAAATAATTGTTTGGTTAGAAAAAATAAAGTGTTTATTTATCCAAAAGATAATCAGACTCGGGTTCTAAATTGGTTTTAGACCTGAGAATATCTGAGGATTTAAGAAGAAAAGATGAAGAAATTTTATAAAAAGATGAAGAAATTTGAGTAAAAGATGAAGAAATTTGGGATCCAAAAGTGTTTTGGATCCAAGAAAAAAGAAGTTAGAAGAAAAGAATATTTTT
>CATIWQ010171492.1:0-18035 GCA_949673415.1 Euphorbia schlechtendalii | reverse complement strand
AGAAATTAATCAATCTGCTTCAAATCTATTCAAAAGAGATTAGAGTTGTTTCAATTACAAACAAATAACAAGAAGTTGATTATCGAAAAATCTAACAAATAGACCAAACATTAATTTAAGATCTGCAGCATCAAGGCAATTTTATTAAACTAAAAGGATCAAACAAAGTAGAAAGTAGAAAGTAAAAAGAAAAAGAAAAACCAAAGGCAGATTCATTTTGTAACAAAGAAACTTCAAATCAAGATTAAAGAAATAGATCAAATCCCTGAAAAGCAGAGTAGAAAACTAGAAATAATAATTGATTAGAAAAGAGGCATATCAAAACATAAACTAGATTTAAACATAGAAATTTCTATGCAGTTTCAATTTCATGATTTACAAAACTAGATGGAGGAAACAGAGAATTCACTACACCTGCTTCTTCGATTGGTGCTAGGGGTGGTGGCAAAGGGGGGCGGGGCTGGGTTGAAGCTCCACCCCAACCCTCAGAGGTTCTATGTATAGGTATCTTTCAGCCCCATCCTCCTTTGATAAAATTTTGCAAAGTTTAAGGTAGGATATAGAGTGAGAAGGAAAAAATAAAAACATTATATTGAAAAAGATATATTAAAAGAAATTTAATAAAAATCATTATTTGAGACTTAATTTGGGGTGTTTTAATTTTAATTATTTTCATTCGTAGTTATGGATCATTGATTTAATCTTAATTTTAAAATCTTTTAAAAATCTTTTTTTTCATGTATACCTAATTTTCTTATATTTATTTCATTTTCAATTATTTTTTCATTCATCAACCCATAATTGAAGTACAATAATATTAAATTTTAAATATTATAAAGCTCGTCACTATTTGACGATTAAAAATTAACCGATTTGAGATTTCTTTAAACAAATTGCTCGGCATTAATTATTTATCGTACTAATTATTTATAGCTCATAATATGTAGTCGTCACTCGTCACCGACCAGAGAGCCCTACCCCACCTAGGGTCCTGACTCCGCCACCAATGCATTAAATCTAGCGAATTTCACAATCTCAGAGGCTATAGAGAGGAGAGTGTCTGTGAAAATTGTAGCACAGATTAACGAACTGTGAGGCCATGAACGACTAATTCGATTGAGAGGAATTGTGTGACCATGACAAAAGAATATTGCGAGGAAAAGAGTGAAAGGAAGGAGAGGCTCCGGTAAGTTTTGGTCGACAACGATTTTAATGGAGTGAAGAAGATTTAATGATGTAAGAGATTGGTTGTGGAAAGGAAGGGTGCGAAGAAAAAAAAGGAAAAGGCAAATCAGTAAAAAATATAATAACATGACATAGTCCAATATATTTTTACCTTTTTTTTCTTGTAATCCTTGAAAGAAATGGGTGGCCCAGAGTTGGGCTTCACAATATCCAACCCAGCTTTCTTTAGGCATTAATTCCATCAGCTTATATGTCACTAAAATAAAAGGTAGTATCATTTACACCTTAATTTTGATTCAGTTTGTCAACTCTAATCACCACCTTTAATATTTTTACTATCATTTAAAACTTGATTAAACGATCAATTTGCTATTTAATTAAATGTGTCTAAATTTTTTTATTAGTCACTCATAACTTAATAAACGGAATCACATTATCATAAATCACATATATCAAATACAAATTCATCACTGATGTCATGGTTTAGGAAGTTGGGTTGAAATCTGCAAGATAACAAGGAGGTTAGACATGCCTGACCGGAGTTTGGCTAAGCCTTTTCGATGAACAAGTTAATTATGGGTGAGATTAATATTTAATGATGAAGTGTAGCAGGGAGAATTGGATATATGGTTTCTTAGGATGCATGTTGTACATATAGACTGTTAGGTAGGTGACGTGTCATAACTGGTATGATCTCTTGTTCAGTTCAATTAGTGAGTTTGGATCATGTTAGCTTGGATCGTTACGCTGAAGGGCTTGAATCATGAAAAACGCTATCAACAAATTTGATTTTAAAGTTGATATTATTTTATCAAATTCAGAGTAATAATTGACGACAAATTAAAATTAAGTACGTAAATTTCAGATATGCAGTGCCAAAATATAATATAACAATAAAGCAGGTAATAAGAAATTCATAAGCAAAAGCAAAGAAAGTTCATTAATGTAGAATGAACTAACTGAATGAATCCAAAACCAGCAGAGCAGACGCCAACGTGAAAGAATATGAATGGTAAGAGTTTGGTTTTAAAATAAATTTACACAGCCGCCCGTGTGCCTTTTATTTTCTTTTTATAATTGTTTCTTACTCGTCATCTATTTACATATCTAATTTAATATTTGTGCCATTAATTTACTCATTTTTAAAATATGCGAACCTCTTCTTTCATTTAAATACATTATCTTCATCATACTGATACAAGATTGAACTTCCAAGTAGATTGTTTTTTTATCATTGCACGTGCACTCATCATTTCTGATCTAATCACCCAATTCTAACTACAAATACAATTAGCAATTTTACGATAGACGGAATATTACCGTTAGTATTTTTCAAAATTGAAGATTTGTCGAATGTCATTTTATAATTTAATTTTATAACTAAGAAAAATATATAAAACTGACGTGATGATTTTATACGTATGGAAATATAACACTTAACATATTATAAAAATTAATATTTTATATAAATTAAAGAAGTAATAAAAATTATGCCAAGTTGAAGTAACTTTTTATTCGTTAAAATATCTTTTCTGATCATGTTACAACACCCTTAAGTGATGTTATTATATGTACATTAGAATATTTATTAATTAATACTCTTTAAATTAATAAATTTTTTAAAATAATATATTTCTTCAGTCTTGTCTTGGGTCAATTCAAAAAATGAACAATTTCGATAGATAATATTTTTTGAAAATTCTTTCATAAATATATGATCTCAATAATAAATTTTGTAAATTACAGTTTTATTGTTGGATGTTTCTTCTTAAATCTTAAATCTTCTTGAAGCATATTTCTAGTCATTTTTACCGCATCCAAAAACTCTTATGTATAATATATTATTTTATATACAATAAATGCATGCTATTAATATAATACACTAAATAGTTTCTATAAAAATACAATGAATTAAAATAAGTTTTGTACACTGATATACTACGAATTTATATATAATATTCATTGAATTAAGTAAAATACATAAAATATTACAATTCTATATATTTGAATTTATATAAATAAAATTTAATTTA
Organism: Euphorbia schlechtendalii; assembly: GCA_949673415.1. Lineage (NCBI taxonomy): Eukaryota > Viridiplantae > Streptophyta > Magnoliopsida > Malpighiales > Euphorbiaceae > Euphorbia > Euphorbia schlechtendalii. The sequence goes on along the minus strand of CATIWQ010171492.1, from coordinate 14,817 downwards.
ATTTAATATCAAAAAATCTATGTAAATTAATAATTATTAATTTATCGATTAATTAAGATATATCTAAATTAACAAAATTATCTGCTCCAACTATAATAATAAGAGATTTTACTGTACATAAAATTTCGCAATCCAATACTATTTTCAAAATGGTGTCTTTCTTTATGATATATATGAAATATTATAGTTAATCGCAGCCATTATCACTTAAATTCATTACTTATGCAAATATAGAGATTTACAAATATCAAACACTTGAATTTCTAATTTACACTAAAAATCTCTACCTGGGTTTGAAACAAAAAATAAGGGAAAAAATATAATACATGACAAAATTTTAAATTGTATTTTTATTTTAATAATTTTAAATAAAATGCACCACCTTTTCCTAGAAAAATTGTATTCTTGAATATTGTATTGTATGTCAAGATACATATCCGCGTATTCTCTGAATACTTGTATTGTTGTTTGTTAAAATTTTAATCGCAGTCTTTTACGAATGGAATTCGAAACATACAAATTGAGTGATGCTGAATTTTCTATAAGATTATCATATAATGTCATCGTCAAAGTTTGATAAAGGATGAAATTATTAGCCCTCAAAATGGATGGATATGCAAATGGAGCACTAGCTAGCTACCAAATTTATGGAAGTGCATAATAACTTACGGTCTCCTTTGTTCTTGCATCATCTTATTTTCTAACCTACAATTCACGTGCACTTGGTCTCACCTACTAGTAAACTCAGTTATGACGCGATTTAACTAATGTTTTTTTTCAAACAATGTCTTTTGCCTTGGATTAATCTTTATATGCATTTCCTTTTTTAGTTTAGTTGTTGTGGTTATTGTTAAAACTTGCTAAACTATAAGGCCCGTAGAAATTGATTCAAAGTAAATCAAAAAATTAGCTTTTAATATTGTAGTGTCTGAATAAATATTGAACGAGATTGGATCAAATGATGATTATCTTTAATATTGGTTAAATATTATAGCTTCGAACTGAAACCACTTCAAAATGTTCATCTTTCACTATAATTTTCAAAATTGGTGGTCTTTTACATTGTTTCTCCAAATTATACTCATTTGCCTATGGCTGCTTATAGTTTAGTTGTTGTCGCGCTTTATAAACTATAAATCCCATAGCAGAAAAAGATGCTCAAAATAAAAATTTTAGCTTTTAATTTTTGTAGTGTCCGAATAAATTATTCATAGAAATTAGATCAAATGATGATAATCTGAAAAATATTTGTTAACTATTATAGCTAGATCAAATAATATATTATAATTTCAAACTGGTCATCTTTCACGAAGGCTTTTTACTTTTTTTTCTCTATCTCCTTGTCTGTCCTCAAAATGTTAGTAATGATCTTGCTAAGAAATAATTAAAAACAGTCGTATAATTAAATGGCTAGAATCGTTGTTTGGCGTTGAACAACTTTCAAAAGACCCATGTAACATATCTATTGTGGAATATACATATTCGGAGAGTAATATAGCTTAGTCAAACATTGAATCATGCAAGCAAAATTTATAATAGACTTGGTCAAATTTTCATTCATGCACAAATGGAATTATTATTGTTGTTTTAGGGTTCTATAAATACTCAAAACATTAAGAACCTCAACTCACATCTTAATATCTCTTTTCATCAAATTATATATTGATTATAAACGATACTTCAAGCTTCCCATTAAAGTTCTCATACTTAGAAGCGAAAATTTTCAAAAAGATAACAATTCATAAGTTGTTTTCTATTGCATATTTCTTCTTTTTCTTAACTTTGCATTAGCTAATATTGATCTCATCATGGAAGGAACACATGTACCGCTTCAACCTCCAACTTACGGAAACCTTATTACAGTGCTTAGTATTGACGGAGGTGGAATACGGGGAATTATTCCCGGGACCATCCTCAGCTTCCTAGAGTCTGAACTTCAGGTAAAAAAATATGAGAAAACTAGGCAATGAACCAAATCCATTTGATCCTTATTATAAACAGTCTTTTTCAACAAATTTTTTTTCTTTAGACTAATTATTTCACTTAGTAATATGCTTGGGGTTTTTTCATTGATGTGGTACGAATAGCCACCTTAGACAACTATATTTTTTTTCAATGAATACCATACTTGTTTTTTTAGATAAAAATTTCATAAACAAGTATATTAAATTGCTAGAAGCAAAATATACATGTGATTTTTACTTGTTTGTCATTATATGTGTAGAAACTAGATGGTGAGGAAGCAAGGATTGCAGACTATTTTGACGTGATAGCAGGAACGAGCACGGGTGGTCTAGTTACTGCTATGCTCGCTAGCCCTAATGATAAAAATCGTCCCATATTTGCTGCCAAAGATATCAAGGATTTTTACCTAAATGAGTGCCCTAAGATATTCCCACAAAACAGGTAAATAAGAACTATTGAGAAACATTTTTATGTGTTGTCACTTAGGAATGTTCGTCGGACTGGCTTCATTGAACTTTTTACTAGAAGCATAAACCGAAATACAAAAGTTTTTGCTGCCAAATCTAATGCTCTTTAAATTGACCGATTTATTTTGAAAAAACAGTTGCCCGTTGTTTCCTAATACTACGAAGGTGATAAAAGCAATCTCGGGACCTAAATATGATGGGAAATATTTGCATTGGTTGGTCAAGGAAAAGCTTGGAAGCCTTCGATTAAACCAAACATTGACAAATGTTGTAATTCCAACATTTGATATCAAAACACTTCAGCCTACTATCTTTTCCTCTTATCAGGTTAAATTTATATTCTGAGGAATATTGAATTTTTGCTCCTTTAACTAACTATCCTATTTAATTAAATTCCAATATGCAATTTTTTATGACCAGGTTAAAAGTGAAGCGTCGCTAAATGCACAACTCTCGGACATATGTATTGCTACATCAGCTGCGCCAACTTATCTTCCCGCTCACTATTTTCAAACACAAGATGATAAAATAGGAGAAATCAGAGAATTTAATCTCATAGATGGTGGTGTTGCCGCTAATAATCCGGTATTTTTTTTAGCTATCACATAAATTACTGTCAACTCAAGAAAATGATAAAACGCGATGAGATAAACAACAAATTAATTTTAGCGTCGGAATTGTCTTTGGTACAAATCCTTTCAATTTTCTCTTCATATTGCAACGACTTTTGTCCCATTAAATCAATTCTCAACAAAAAATTAATTTTTACAACTAAATTTTTAATAATCTGATTCTGAAGTCAATTTTACAAAGAAAAATTTTACATTGGCAGCTAAAATTTTCATCCTAATTTGTTTTTGCTACTTTCTTCGAATTCTTTTATGTAAAGTATTTTTCATGCATTGTGACAATTGTTGATCAGACATTGGTTGCAATGGGAGAAGTGAAGAAAGAAATCATAAGGGGAAGCCAAGATTTTTTTCCTATGAAGCCAACGGACTATGGCAAATATCTAGTGCTATCCTTGGGAACAGGTGCTGCAAAAGCCGAAGAAAAATACAACGCGAATGAGACAGCTAAATGGGGTATTGTGAGTTGGTTAACTAGCCATAATTCTACGCCCTTAATCGATGTATTCTCTCAAGCAAGCGCAGATATGGTTGATTTACATCTTTCCGTCGTTTTTCAAGCCCTTAATTCTCAAAACAACTACCTTCGTATTCAGGTATATACATACTACTACTGAAGCCTTTTTAACATCAATCAAAAAATAATTTACTACATGTTTATATATCAATGGTCTCAATGTTATCGAAAACATGCAACAACAAACAACAGCTAGTTAGCAACATTTTTTATCATTTAATTACAGTAGCTAAATCTTGTATTTTCTTGGTCATTATCTCTAGATTCAATAATATTAAAAATTTGTTTACTTACACTTGCAGGATGACACTTTAAGCAAAACTGTATCTTCGGTGGATGTTGCAACTAAAAAGAATTTAGATGATCTAGTGGAGGTTGGGGAAAAGCTGTTAAAGAAACCAGTTTCCAGGGTTAACTTACAGACCGGAATCTTTGAATCTTGTAGTAACGAAACTAATGAAGAAGCTATTGTAAGGTAAATTATTATATTATTCAATATTATTTACATGTTTTTCAGTACGTTTAGTTTCGCTTCCTACATGTTGTTTTTAAGAACAATCTTTATAAACTTTTTGAGGAAATATGACAAAAAGCAACCTTAAACTTGTCCGAATAGATTGATTAGTTTGATCAATGGCTAATTAAATAACTGGAACAGGTTTGCCGGTCTGCTCTCTCAGGAAAGGCGGATTCGCCATGCCAAATCTCCCCATGGAAAAACTGCCATTGATGACAATTAATCAATGGGATTCCTCAATATCACTTTGCATTCATTCTATAGTTATTCGTTTACCCTGTAATATATTGTTTCTTAAATTCACAAAAATATTATGTATGGTTCTTTTTATTATTTGTTTTGTGGTTGAATAAGTCCTTAATGGATACAAATTGTAATGTTCCATCATGGACATCATGAATAAGAAGTATTTGATTAATTTTTTAAAGAGATTTTTATAATTTGCAATTTACTACCGTAGACGAATGATGCAAAGTCTTATCCAACTGTTACAAAAAGTTGTCTTAATCATAAAAATACAAACATTTTGTACTCTTTTTCTAAATAAAGACAGATAAAAATGTGACATAGAGACCCATATATTGGAATATTCATGATGAAAGCATATATACTTGCTTGAAACTTTGAAAGTGATGGCACGTCACAATTGAGAAAATTCAGAGGCTATATGCGAAGTCAACGTTATGACTCTTTGTTACTCCTTTCCTTTCTACCCAATTTCCTATCGATTACTAATCATGCAGGATTCCTAGCCATCACGCTTTCTCATATAATTCTTGTTATTTTGTTTAGATTGTTTAGAAAATACTTGAATAAGAATAAATTTGCATCAAAATAAAAACTATATGATCTTTGAGCTTTTTAAGCATTTTGATAAATTAACCCAAATCTAATACTATAGTGATAGTTTTTTGAATTAGTAGTCAGTAAAAATTGAAAACAATAAATATCATATAGTTATATGAGTTTAAAAATATTGTTGAACGACAAAAATTTAAAAATCTCAGTTTTAAGAGAAAAAATTCAAGCTGCAAACATTGTAAAACTTTTGTTTTATAACTCCAGAATTCCTCTCTTTCATTATTATATTTGGTAAGTGTATTGAACTTACAATTTTCAATGATATCATGTAATCTTTCACATTAACCTAGTAATTAACTTAGTAAGAATACATCAGTTTGTCTTCCATTAATGTCAAGTGTGAGATCTTGGTTTATTTGATTTCATAAATGCATTTTTTACCTTTCAAAATGCAAGTTGATATGTGTACTTGAGGGGACAAAATGATAAACTTTTGAAAAATTCAGAGTGACATCCGATAAAATTTACAAAGTTCAAAAGTCATTCTGCAATTTGCAGACGCTACCCTCTGTTTCTTACCGGCAGACATTACCATCTTATCAAACTTTATTAGCATTCTCAAATGCTTTGAACTTATCTCCGGATTGAAGATCAACTACCATAAGAGCTCCTCGTTGGAATTAATGTAGAAGATGGATTGCTTGAATCATGCGCCACTTTATTAGGTTGTTGTAGAGAAGCTCTACCGATCAAATACTTGGGAATTCCGCTCTTGGGCAAACGCTTACATGCCTCTAATTGGGATCCACTAATCGCCAACTTCAAATCAAGAATTACCAATTGGAAAGGAAGATGCCTTTCATTTGCGGGTCGTGTAGTCCTCATTAAATCGGTACTTTCTTCCCTTCCGATATATTTTTTGTCTCTTTTCAAGATACCCGATTTGATCAATGACAAACTCGTTCGCATGATGCGAAATTTCTTATGGCGTGGTGGTTGGGAGAGTCGGGGCATTAGCAAAGTCAGCTGGGAGGTCATTAATCTACCTTTGGATTCGGGTGGATTATCCATTCGAGACTTCAAACTGATAAATGGCAGCTTGTTATTGAAATGGCTATGGAAGTTAAAAACTTGCGACCGAGACTCACTATGGTTCATTTATTGTACTCGAAGGCTGAGCTCTCTCTCACACTATGAACTCATAAACCGAGACGTATCTGAGCTGTCTCCAACTTGGGCGGGGATAATCTCTTGCTGTCACAGAAATGATACCTTCTGGTCAATCTTTTCGGCAAACACACGGGTCCAAATTGGAGATGGCAGAAGCTCCCTTTTTTGGCATGACAATTGGATAGCGAACGTATCCTTACAAAGCTTGTTTCCAGACCTGTTCCTTGCGTGTAATATGAGGAATTCCACCATCAAACAGGCCTGCTTATCTCTATTCGGGGCAGATCCTTTCAACAGGCCCTTTTGGCACCGCCGTCTCCGCATCTCTAATCGGGAACGCTGTTTACAACTTTGCTCATGGATTGAATCCTCAAACCCTTCGATTTCCAACAAGACATCACCTCAACTGCACTACCTCAGCCTAGTCACTCCAGCTCTTCAATCATGCTAGCTTTTTCAGCCCTTCCGGATTTAATAACTTGGACATTATCGACGAATAAATCATACTCGGCAAGGAGTTTCTTCAATGGTTACTTCATCTAAAATAATAGATCCAGAATATCAACCCACTTTGGCGAGATTTGGAAAGCCATGTTACAGCCAAAAATCAAATTCTTCGGATGGCTTCTCTTCCACGACAGATTGCCAACCAAAGTTTTCTTAATTCAACGCGGGAGCAGAAGCATAACCGATGATCTATGTCCTTTCTGCTCAAACTCCAAAACCATCGAACACGCTCCCCTTCTGCAAACACAGTCACGACACTTGGAATCGAACCTTCAATTGGCTGAACATCCATTTTACTCTGTCGAGATCTAATGTTGACTTTCTCGTCCAATGGCAATCTTTCTTTAAACCGGGGATTAGCAGAGATTTCGGTACAAGTCTTTGGTTTACCATAAATTTGTCCCTTTGGAAAAGACGGAACAAGTTTATCTTCAAGGAGTACTTTCAAGTGACGACATTTTCCTTTCCAGCTTTTATTTCACTTGGTTTAATTTTTTATGTAAAGGAAAATCAATTAGCATGTCTAGCTCGGATATTCTTATCGATTCGGGAACGCTACTCTTGTAATAAGTTACTTTGATCTCACATTGAGATCCCTTTTTTAATCTGATTTTTGACCGTTTTAGGACACAAGTGTTCACGGGTGCCAACCTGGTTGGGATGTGTGTCTCTAGTCCTCCTTTCTCGGTCTTTTTCTTCAAAAAAAATGTCTTATTCTAATGATTAAAATTAAATTTATGATCTTTAGAGATTTCAAAATCGAGTCACGTCCAGCATGAGATAGGATATTGAATTTCTTTCTAAAGAATATTTTTTTTAAAAAAAATGGTAGATAGTTTAACCTCCTAAATTTTAATCCTTACAAATATTAAATATGATTGCGAATTGCAAGTTAGTTTGCTGAGCCCATTTATTGCTCGGACTACGTACGTAATGTCAGATGTTAGTTGAAAGTTAATGTCTTGGGTCACCCTTTTTCTTTTAGACTAAATAAAAACTAAATCATATATAATTAGTTTTGGGTAAAAAAATATTTCATATTGCTACTAAGTTGAGAGGATATAGAGCTTATAAGTATAAATTATATTTTCATTGATATGAGGTTTTTCAAGATAAAGCCCGAGAATAAATTCATGGGGGTTTAAAGTCAAAGTGGACAATATTATATCATTGTGGGATATGTCGTGTCCTAGGACTTCTGTAAGTTAGCGCAGCACATGATATTAGAGCCATGCTCCGACATCAGCATGATATGGATCATGTATTCTTGAAACCTCAAACAAAGGTGTTACGTGCAGTTTGATCACCAACTATCCGTATAACCGTCAGTGCTTATGCAAGTCTTGTATCCTCCAACACTATCAAACAGAATGTTTGGTAAACAAATATCTCAAATTATTAGTAAGTTTGGAGGATCATGGACTTATAAGCATTTGAGACCTTTTGAGGTTAAAGGACAAGAGCAACCATAAGTGCTTAAAGTAGATAATATTATACCATTATGGAATTATGTCGTGTCCTAGAACTTCCGCGAGCCGGCACAATAACTAGAACTAATTAAAATTAAACTGAAATTTTTTGGAAAGAATATGAGCTTATTAATGTTACACTGGATTTCCGTCTCTTACATGAGATTATTCTTTTAACAGAAGTGGACAAGGGCCCTTTTTGTTCATTGGGAGTAGAAGTCTAATTCTTTGCACCAATTTTATGATTGTTTAAGGAGATACATGAGTTAGCTTCGTTGGATAGTAACGATAAAAATAAAATAAATAAATCTTTAAAATCGGGTTTTGTTTCTTGGATTTGAAGAAGTCCTAGTAGTTTTCCACATTCAATCAAAAGATGATTTAATTAATACAAATAATATAAAAATATTATAGGAATCTATAAATTAATTAAAGAACTTAAACATCCATAAACAAAATCATGTCTGAGACACTGTCTTTCAATGATCGTTTGTAGAGGCACCTACCCAGCGACCAAGAATGTGGCGTTTACTGCACAAGGTTGCCTCCCCAACCTAATGTGGCCGTCATTTGAAGTAGTTTGAAGTAGAAGTTTGGAGATGATGCAAGTTTAGTTTTTCACTTTAATTTTGAAAATATTTGGCCTCTCCCTTCATATTACGTCACTTTCCCAGAGAAATTATAAAGGGATCGGAATCTAAGAACCTTTCTCATACATGAATGACATTTGTCTCATATAACTACTACGTACTTTATACTATTACTTTCTATTATTAAAATAGTTTATAGAACACATATCATTCATGCGGAGAAAAAGTTCTTAATTTTCCCACCTCCTGACTCATTAACTTATTTCAATGGATGCCAACTCTCACTCAACCACTCTTAGTATTTACTTTTTCATTTATTTTTTCAGTTTTTAAATTATTAGGTGAAAATTAATAACACTCCCTCGTTTTTCATTTTATATTCTACTTAAATTATTCAATTTTATATTTATTTCATTTTTAACTTATAAATTTAAATTTTATAAAAAAATGAAAGTCATGATTTCAAATTTAAAGTCAACAAGAAAAAAATAAATATACGTATCGTAATAAATAATTTTCAATTTATTATTTTCATATTTCATAACTAATATTTAAAATTTATTATATCATTATCATCGCCGCCGATCTATCGCTATCCATCATTTTATTGAAATTGCATCAACCTAGTGAACGGTTCCGGCTCTGCCACTACTGTCCTTAAAAGGATATGTTGATTAGCCATCATAATTATCTCTTTCATTTTCATAATTATTTGCCTAAAGAATGTAAAGCTGCATCAATTGAGCCAAGTAATTTAGTTTATATATTAATTTATTACAGGGGGTAAAAGTAAAGTTTATTCCAAATGATATGGAAAATGGGAAATTAAAGTTTAACATGAAGCCAGGGGATAGAAAACCTATTTTTATTGAAAAATAATTAAAAGATTTTACATTGCATTATTACATATTAATAAATAAACCACCACAGTTTTAAAGTAACTCCCAAGTCCTAAAGCTTAAACACCATAAGCTGTGTTAATTTTTATTAAATTAATTCAGAATAGAAAAAAAAAATTATTAAATTTTGATGTTCAATTCTGGAACTGGCAGATTAAGCACTTTTCCATGCGGCGATCTTGCTTCACGAACCTGCTTTTCCCTTGATAGTATTCTTGCCAATCTACACATGATCACATCATTTGTCAAATTTCAATTAATAATATTAATTTTGGTGTGGACTGTCGAACTATCAATAAAATTATGCGCTGACGTGTTAATCATCCAATAATGAAAATAAATAAATCTATGGAACTTACTTAATAAGAGCTTCTTCATTTGTAGCTTTGTAAGCAGGCTCAAAAGCGCCATCATCCAAATTAACCCTTCCAACTTTTTTCTTCAACAATTCCTCACCTACTTTCACTAGCCCCTTCAAGTTTTCTTCCGTAGCAATGTCAACAGACGAAAGGTTTCCCGTAAGACTATCATCCTGAATTCGGATATAATTTTCTTCAGAGTGAAGAGCCTGAAAAACAGTAGAGATATGAAAATCGACCATGTCGCTACTAGCTTGAGTGAATACATCGACCAAAGGAGTCGAATGTTCGCTGGTTAACCACCCGATTAGCCCCCATTTAGCTGCTTCGTGAGCATCGAATTTCTCTTCGCTTTTCGCAGTTCCAGTCCCCAAGGATAGGACCAGAAATCGGGTGTAATCTGTTGGTTTTATCGGGAAGAAATCTGCGTTGTCGTGTAGAATCTCTTTCATTACTGCATTCATAGCAACCAATGTCTGAAAAAAGAACAACAAAAATTAGGTAGGAAAAAAATAAAATAAAATAAAATATCGAAGATGAACATTAAAAGATGGAAGCATACTGGATTGTTAGCTGCAACTCCACCATCGATGAGGTCGAATTTGCGAGTATTTTCTTGAGAGTCGGTAGTTTCAAAGGCGTGGGCAGGGAGATAAGTTGGGGCAGCTGAAGTTGCTATGCATATATCAGATAAAAGAGCGTTCATTGATGGGTTTTTGTTCACCTACAATAACACATATTTAATCATTACAATGCTTTAAAATCAATTATAGTTTTCAATTCAATTCAAATACTTCTGAACCTCGAAAGTGGAGAAGACAGTGGGTTGAAGTCTCTTGATATCAAAAGTAGGGATAACAATATTTGTTAAAGTCTGGGAAAGTCGCCTGTCTCCTAATTTCTCCTTCACTACTTGGTGCAAATACTTGCCGTCATACTTCGGTCCGGTCAATGTTTTCACTAAGTTGGCTGCCGGGGCAAACGGGGATCTGCAGGAATACCAAAATTAGTATATTAATTTACCAAAAAAGGAAGAAGCTTTGAACTTAGTTAGTTAGTTACCTGTCTTGATGAAAGATTTTAGGACAGTGTTCAAGATAGAAACTGGTTATGTCTTTTGCGGCGAAAAGCGGCCGGTTGTTTTCGTCAGGTGCCGTTAACATAGCAGTGACAAGGCCGCCGGTGCTGGTCCCTGTTATTACATCAAAATAGTCGGCTAATCTTGCTTCCTCGCCATCCAATTTCTGCTTGAACAAACATATTTGAATCATTAACACATAATTAAATTAATTTGATTTGTAACACCGAAATAAAAAAAACAACAAATATACCTGAAGCTCGGATTCTAAAAAGGCAAGGATAGTTCCAGGAATGATTCCTCGGATACCGCCGCCGTCAATACTGAGAATAGTAACTAAGTTGCCGTAAGTTGGGGGCTGGAGAGGTGATCTTGGGGTTTCCATTAAGACAATTAGAGAGTGTAATTTGAGAGAATTAAATTGCAGGAATATTGAGAGCTTTGGGTTTGATGATGTTTTAAAAGGGTAGTTGAGGGGGTATTTATAGAGAGTGAAGTTCAGTACATCTGAATTTTCAGCCGTCATGGTTTTACCGGTCAAAAGCCAATATTTTTTCTTTTGAAATTTCACAACTAGCTAAGGAAACTCTCGTAAAAAAATCCAGCGGTGTGTCATAAAGATGGGTGAACTGTTCAGGGCCATTTAAGTTTTAACCCATTCTTGCCCTCAAGTTAATTGGGGGAGTATTAATTTTAGAAGCCTGCAAGGATACTTCCTCCAAATTATAGTTTAGACTCGGTTTTATGTACGGATTTAGGAACTTGTACTACCAAACTAAGGTTCAGACTCTGACCTTTTTTTTTGTCTAATCATGTTTGAATGCTTGTTATATTCCTAACATTAAGTTGTTAAATATGATAATAATGTAGAACTTGTTATATTTTACTAATTAAAAAAATACATATCTTAATGTTTCTGATTTATTTACAATATCAATTACGAAAATTATATTTTAAGTAAATCTTCGAAACTCCTCCAGACCATTCTCAGCCCTACCTTGAGAATGTCTAATCAATTGTAACATAATCAAGCTAATTTAATCTTCGCAAAAAATTTTAGCAAATTAAAGTTAGGGGGTAAAACCAAACTGGTAGCAACTGAGAATTCAACGCCTGTAAAATTTGATCACCAAAGTATTTAATGTCTGTCGTTTCCCATTAATTGCAAGTTAAGTTTTTCTATTAAATTAAGCAACCCAAAAAAACAATCTGTTGAATTGATCAAACTGAAGCCATTGAATGATGCAATCTCAGTTATTCAAAAAGTATATATATATTCAACTAAATCTTACTTTATCAGCATTTTTAATATATTTACTTTAACATGAAATTTTATTCCAATTTCTTTTGAAGATCACGTCAAGTCATCACAAAATTAGTACATTATCCAATTAAAATTTTTGGCAGAATTTTCGAATTTATATATTTTTTTCATTTAACTTTATATGTTCAAAGTGTTAGATATATTTCAAGAAGTTGTAAATGTTGAAATGGTCAAATGTCTCGTATTCGATATTACCCGGAATTTGACGTGCCAATAAAATTACAAATTAGTGCGTGGAAATGAAAAGCTCAATCAAACAATTCTTGAGAAAAGTACACACAAATTATAATTTTTTTAATTGGACTCCACGTTTGTCGAACACGTTTTGTTATTAGGTTAAAATAGAGTGTATAATTCATTTTCCATTTTTTAACCAAATGAACCCCTTTTTCTTGTACTAAAAATAACACTAAAATTTTCTTATTGAATTCAGTTCCTTGAATGTAAACGAAATGCATAACCTAAAGAATTTCTACATCAGTAATTCTATACTGACACCAGTTGTTTGACATTCATTGATACCATAAAATCTTCACTCTTCATCTTGTTTTTATCTTATAGTGGAGATATAATTACCGAAAGATGAAGGGTGAAGATTGTAATATATAAATAGGGTCAAACAACTAAATAAAAATAAGGGTAAACTTAAAAAAAGTACCATGTAATTTCACTCATTTGCAAAATGGGATCTGAGAAATTTAATTTTGCAAAATGGTGTCTATGATTTCAAAAAATTTACAAATAAAGAACTCTAATTAATAATTTATGACATGAAAATGGGCAATCGTATTCCTTTTTATCTGAATTTTTACGGGATGGTTCATAAATATACAATACACATCATTGATTAATTTTGTATTTTTTTGAATAGTCTAGATATTTTTTTATTAAATTATAATAATAAACTTTAAAAATTCATAAAAAAATAAAAAATATTTCCGAAAATTACTCAAATCATGAAGTGTAACTTTTAATAATATGGTTTAACTATTAAAATGTTGAATTATTTCAAATATTCAATGTAACACCACTATTTAGAAACCATAGATCCTTTTTGCAAAAAATTTGAAACTACAAAACTCTTTTTATAATAAAAAAAATTCTCAGATACCATTTTACAAATAAATGAAATCACAAGATACTATTTTTAAATTTTTCCTAAAAATAAATTAGGAAGAAAGAATGAATTGAAATAGATCATAATAGGAGTACAATAAATAAAGAATGAAGTGAATGGATTATAAGAAAATGATATTAGACCAAGATTTCTTAACGCAATAAAATACATTAAGAAATACAATAGTATTTTAATAAGGCTTAAGTAGACTAGAAAGGTGGTGGCGAGCATGTATAGATGATGATCAACAACAAACTTCCAACAATCATGCATGCGTAAGGAACACATATTCTTTAATATATGTTTTATTTAAAGCCAAAAGTACCGACACTCCTTAAAGTTAGTTTAGAAAATCGGTTGTTATTCTCAACTTTTTAAAAGATCAGTTTTCTTCCTTAACTTGGTAAAAATGTATCAGTTTACCAATTTCCCTCAATGTCACGTGTCAACTTCTAGTTAGAGAGAGAAAAATTAGAAAAATGACATATTGAAAAGTCAAACCAACCAGATTGTGACACATGGCGTTGAGAGGGGCTAACTGGTTCGAAATTACCAACTTAAGGGGTTATATGGACCTTTCGTAACTTCAGGAGACATCCGACTTTCTGAACCAACTTTAGGGAGGTGTTGATGCATTAGCCTTTATTTAACTGTTATGTATGGGTGTTAAAAAAACCGAGATAACCGACCGAACCGATGTAATTCGGTTTATTTGGTTTAGTTTTCGATCTAAATGGTTCAGTTTCGGTTATCACTTCTATAGATTTTCGGTTAATTCGATTGATTCGGTTTTAATATAAAATTAAACGATATAACTGAACCAACTGATTAATACAATATATCTAAAAATTAGTTACATATATAAAAATTTAATCTACAAACTAAATTTCATTAAGTTTATCATAGCAATATCGTCTTGTTCTTAAGAAACTATTATTTCATTTTTATTGCTTTTGTATAAGATATACATGTTAATTTATGTAAATAATGAAAGTATTAGTGATAACTATATATAAATTAAATAAAATTTTAACAAAAAAATGAAAGAACAAGCAAAAAAAATTAATCGGTTAAATGAACCGAACCAACCAAATCAAATAATTCGGATCGATTTCGGTTAATTATCTATTTCTGTTCGGTTTCAATTTCTATTTTTTTATCTATTCGTTTTTCGATGTATTCGATTCGGTTCGGATTGATTATTGAACCGAACCAACCAATGATCATCCCTACCGTTATGGTTTATTGTTTTATTATTTTAGTAGTTTTTGCAATTATTATTGATAACTTTTTGTTTATATGATAATTAAAGCAGATGATTGATAATGTGAGTCACATTTGATATAAAACTTATCAAATAAATGTTTTCAGATTTGTTTCAGACAACCACTTATTTTGCTTGTTCTAC
>CATIWQ010171481.1:0-21211 GCA_949673415.1 Euphorbia schlechtendalii | reverse complement strand
AATTTTCATGGATGATTTCTCTGTATATGGAGATTCTTTTGAGGTATGTCTAGAGAATTTGGATAAAGTACTCACTAGATGTGAAGAAACTAATTTGGTGCTGAATTGGGAGAAATGTCACTTTATGGTTAATGAAGGTATAGTATTAGGTCATAAGATCATTTCTAGGCCATGCTGGATTTTACAAAAAGTTTATTAAGGATTTCTCTGTTATAGCTAAACCTTTAACTAATATATTAGTTAAAGATGTGAAGTTCAAATTCTTTCATGACTGTTTAAAAGCCTTCAGCACTTTAAAACTAGCATTAGTTTCGGCTCCCATCATAGTTAAACCAAATTGGTCTCTTCCATTTGAATTCATGTGTGATGCTAGTGATGTAGCTGAAGGTTATGTATTAGGGTAAAATTATGAAAAGAGTTTGCATGCAATTTGCAATGCAAGTCACACTTTATCTTCTGCACAATGCAATTACACTACCATAGAAAAATAGATGTTAGCAGTTGTATATGCATGTACAAGTTTAGATCATATTTAATAAGGTCTAAAGTAATAGTTTACACTGGTCATGCTTCTTTGAGATATTTGTTTGCTAGAAAGATGCCAAACCCATATTAATTAGGTGGATCCTTCTTTTACAAGAATTTGTCCAAGGTTATTATGAGTGTTAGGTATTTACAAGTTTGATGTTAGTGCGAAAATTGAGCGCATGTTGAATTTGAGCGTTATTAGCATAACATTTATCATTTGGCAAGGATGAGTGGTGAGTAGCATTCGAAAGCAACATTTCAAGTAAGTTTCGACATATATTTCGATGCAAAATGAATTAGTATAAGTTATATAGTTTTAGTTTAATGCTTCTGATAAGTTTAAGTAGAGTAATATCTAATGGTATTCTTACTATGAGTTTTACATGAAAATCTCGAATAAGTCCTATAAGTATTAAGTGTGTTTAAAGTGTTAGGAAACTATAACAATAATACTTTGAAATTGATCAATAAAGGATGAGGGCATTAAAGAAAAATCAAAAGAAAGAGAGGATAACTAATGAGTTATGCAAATGGTCAGGAATGGTACAGACCATAAATTGCAACCATTCATTGAGTGAAAAAAGAAAAGAAAGCATAGCATGAAAAATGGGTGTAAAGTACAAAGTACTTTAAAAACATATACTTAAAAGGAAAAAAAGAGAGAGTGGTATGGTGCATAAAGTGCAACCACTAGAAAAGGGGAGAGTGGTATGGAGCATAAAATGCAACCACTGAGAGTGTTTTAGCGTCCTAGGTTACCTAAAAATGCCTTGAGAGAAATTAATCAAAGAGTGTTTTCTATGTCCTTTATACTTTATACTATGCTTAAGAGAAGGTAATATTCGAGTATGCATATAACGCTTATATGAAGATGCAATTCGGTTAACTCTCCATTAAGAGCAAAGGTAAGCAACAAAACTATATAAATTGTACATTACTAATTTGTGGGAAATTTCAAACTTCTACTTGAAACCTTTTGCAACATAGAATGTGATACTCACTGCAATAGTCTTTCACCAAATGAGGTACGAACTTGTTTACCAATTTATACACTTCTGTTGAATTTACCTTGAGGACCAGGTAAAAGTTAAGTGTGGGGGTATGATAAGTTTATAATTATACCTATTATCATATTAATTTTACACATTGAACACTATAATTTAAGTCATTTTTATACTTCATATTAAAGATTTCACGTGGTATGTAGTTTTTTTTTATGCAAATGTATATACTTGGTAAATCTTGGGAGTAAAATAATCAAAAGTGGAATTCTATGAAAAAAGAGTGAAAAATGTGCAAAAAGATGAGTGGAACTTAATGATTTGGCTTAGGATTGAAGCTGTCAAAGATTGGTGAAGTCACAAGGAGAATTCTGAAAAAAAATGCAATTCACGGTCACGTTAACCGTTCGTGGTCGTGACTTGTTCTTCTTCAAAATAGAAACCTGCCAATCCAAGATTCACGATCGTGACTTGTATGTTGCGGTCACGACTTGGACGATAATATGGTTTAATCATCTTAACTACCAACCGCCAGATAAGCATAATCAACTGCCATTAACTACCAACGAACAGACACCTATCAAAAGTTAACTAATCATGTAAAGGTGCTTATCCATTGTGGATTAGATTGAAGCTTTTCAACCAATCATAATGAAGTGATGTAATCATTCACCAATGGATATGACTCTTCATACGGATAGACGTAACCCTTCAAATTCTATAAATAGGGCTTCAAAACCTCACAAATTTAGTGCAATGTACATGTGCATCACAGTGCATTCAACCAGAGGGAAAACATTAGAGTGCATGAGTGAGATATAGTGTGTGTATAGATAGACAATTCACAACATTCATAAGTGTTAGCGAGAAAATGTTTAAGTGATTTGAATCCTTGTTTCGATCACTAGATTCTCTATATTCTCGAGCGATTGTTGTATAAGTGTACTTGCAAATCACTTATCAATAAAAGTTTTCATTCTTCTATATTCTTT
The DNA here is from genome assembly GCA_949673415.1 of Euphorbia schlechtendalii. NCBI lineage: Eukaryota > Viridiplantae > Streptophyta > Magnoliopsida > Malpighiales > Euphorbiaceae > Euphorbia > Euphorbia schlechtendalii. The sequence continues at coordinate 18,690 of CATIWQ010171481.1, read as the reverse complement.
TGTTCGATATTCGCAAAGAATAACATCCTAGCGGAGGTTCTGTACGGGCCCAGACCGAATTCAAAGCAGACGCAGGAATTGCGGGATTTGAAGACTCCCATTAAAGAGTGGATACAGTTTGATCAACTTTTAGCTTTCACTTGCATACCTTACAACTTTTCTTTACGTTCTACTTATATTTTCTATTTCAAAGTTTATGATATGTCTATGTGTCATAATGCGTATTTCGTGTTAAGTCTTTTATATTAATCATGTTATATGCGTTGGAGTCAATTTTAAGAGTAGTTTCAGAGTTAACAATGTCGTGTATAATCACTAGATCTGTGATATAATGCTGTTTAGTGAGCCAACATTTTTGGAATGGTAACTTGCTAAATGTGCCTATGTGAGAGCGACCCGTACTAAGCATAGTATTGACATTGTCCAGGTTTATATAATTATCTTAATTCGTTTCCACTAGGTTTAGAAACATTATTTCATGTGTTACTCTGCAGCGAATAATTGAACATCTGGGTATTATGAACCTAGTTTGTTAGATTAGTTTAGTGAATCATAACACCTTTGCTGAACTTGCATGTTTTCTCTGCTATGCTTATTTAGTAGGGAAAATCTATATATTTAAATTCTCTAATCTTTCATATGTATATTTACTCATTCTTCATTCTAACCCTCCTATCCAAGACCTTATATTATTTTATATTCTTGATTTTGTCTTCCTTATTGATCTTTAGACTTGGTTCCTTCCTTGTGGGTTCGATATCTTTTAAAACTACATCGCAACTATATACTTGCAGTTATCATCATTTTTCTATTTGATAAGAGGTACTGACAACACCTATTATGTGAATAAATTTTTGGTGCCATTAATACATCGCCAAATCTTGTGAACAAATTATTAAACTTATCAGTAGAAAAGTGGTGAATAGATGCCCCTTGCGGGAGGTTCGATCGTTTCTTTCTGCGGCATCCCTGTTCTTGTTGGCAACTGTATTTTTCTTCAGTTGTGGTCATCGTGTGCCCCTTGTGAGTTGACATTCGATTTGCTTTGACCGTTGGAACTACCTTAGTAGGGTGGTTGAATTCATTTCAAAGCGACCCCATTGAGATAACAGTTTTTCTTCGATTGGTGGATGAGACTGTTTCTTTCTTCTATCATCGAGGTAACCATTTCTTTCTTCTATTGTAAATAGGGTGTTGACTTGCTTCCTGTGACAAATCAGAGAAAAGTGTAATGTTAATACATTTTATGGTGCATGTTTAATTATTTGATTAAGTTTATGTGAAGTAAAAATTTTCCCCTTCAATCAAAAATTAAAACATGATGACGAAATGAGTTTGATGAAAATTCGAGGGTGTCCCGAAAATCTCTCCGTTGTTTTAGGAGGCTATGGTGGTGCTGCATTGTTGTTTGAACAAGACCTAAGTAGTCTTGAGTTGACTTTTAGGCTTGAGTGCCATCATCCTTTTTGACGTTTGTAGGTTCCTCAAGTGGAGGTGGAGTTTCTTGTTTAACAGGACAATGTTGTCCCGATTTGGCATCGTCTTTACCTGTAAATGACATGATGCGAATGTCATGTATGCATGAACAATATTTATCATATGATGTATGTTCGTTTGTTGTAGGTGTTGTGGGCTTCATTCACTGAAGAGCCTTCTCTTGTACTGGTGCATGGTTTCCCTTAGGATTTGTCTTGTTAGGGGTTCTATGGATGAGTTCCTCAATGTGATGACCATAGGTTTGTTAAATCAGATTCGAGTTAAGAGCTTAGATCTGGTTTGAGGAGAGTCTGGATCAGTCATTGATCCCGCATTATGCCAGCAATGATCAGTTAGGAGCCAATTTCTTGAATTGTTGGAGGTATATAATGCCACATACCGTTCCGAGGAGGAGATGATGAATTTGATATTTCTTTGGTCCTAATTTTTGTATAGATGACCCTTTTGGGTTTTGAATCTATCAAACCTTGTCTTAATTTTTTCCTGGACCCCCCTTTCAAGTTTTCAATCTAGCAGACTCGTTTTTCTTTCTTTTACTTTTACTTTTTCATTTTTTGGATGTTTACTTCCTATATTCTACCATTGGCATGCAAGCAATAAAAAATAAGCATATGCATAAAGATTTAGCAAAAATGAAAATTCATTGATGAACTTAACAGGGGTATAAATGTTTCAAATAATTTGACTCCTGCCATTGATTAGCCCTCTTAGGTTTTCTAACCAATGTGGTTCTCTCGATGTCCTAAGTTTAGCCTGAGCCACCCTTTTCGGTTTTTCAAATCAGCCGACTATTCTTTTTGTGCTTTGAAAGGGGGTCCTAATTTTTTCTCAACTAATCGAGCGTTAATTGACAGGCTACATGCAAATTTATTTTTTGTTTGTACTATTTTTTATCAATTTATATCTTTTACCTATGCGTGATAGCAATTGTGTAAGACTTGGTTGATTTAGTAGATCAGTCATCGTCCATGTCCATGACTTCAATTATCTCGTTCAGCATTTCTGATCAATTGGTTGGTGCTCATGCCTCTTTACTAGCTTGAGGGGTACTCGATGATGAGTCTTGATCATCAATGTTTCCTTTTGAGTTCAATTATTCAATGGTGTAATGATTTCCCCACAAATGGTAGCGAGCTGTGCGAAGGAGTTGTTGACTTGTTCAATGATTTGACTCCTTTTTGTCTTTAGTATCTTGTCGGTTATTTTACCCTTTAGGGGAGCTTCAATTTGCTTTGGTCATTTTTACTTTTGTTTGATTGCCCACGAATGGTGGGTCGTATGATGGATTTGTTGAAGTGCTCAAAGATCTGATTCTTTCTTTGTGACATTGTGCTGGCAGTTTGGTCTCAACTTGCTTTGTTAACCTTATTCTAGCTTTGATCATTTTGATCTTCGCGTTCTTCGTTCTTTTGATTGACTGATTTAGTAGTCAGTGGATTTTTCATGTCTGGAGATCTTTCTATTGATCTTTCATCTTTGGTGAGACAAATGCTATCAAGCATTGTCTAAGTACATTCATTTATCTCTCACTTTCTCTCAAGATTCAAATCATTTGAAATTATTGTAATTTTGCCCAATCCATTTATACCTAAATTAACTTCATGACATGATGTGTCACATGTGCTAAAAACATTATGTTTATGCTTATGAGAATGCGTGATGTCATTGATAGAGTATCAAGCGAGTAAACAAAGTTTGATTTATTCAAAACTAATTCCAAAAGCCTCATGGGTAATGTTGTTACAAGGTCATTTATTTCATCATCATCTTTCGATGATAATGCCCCCTAGATGTGTCTATGGATTCAAAATGCTCTATCCTATCCGCTTTCTCAAACACTTCTTGATAGCTCAAAAAGATTTCTAACCCAAACTTGTTCTTGTATGATAACAATGCACCGTCTAAGAGCTTGGTTATCATCTACGATAGACTTAAGCGAGCTGAAAGCCTAACCTATGTGGCTATCCAACGCACATAGTAGGATTTGAAATCTCACCCTGCTCTTGCCTTATAGCCTTAAGATGTTGCATTGTGGTTTCCATATGAGAGTTGAAACCATAATGCCCCATCATAGCCTGAGCAAGGCTATTCCAATCAGTAGCTATGTCCAATGGAAGGTGGTTGTACCATTCATTGACTGGGTGGCCCAAGGTGATGATAAAGAACTTAGCCATCATCCATTCACTGACCCTTAATGCTCTCACTACCGTCTGATAATGTGTTAAGCAAGCGTGCGGGTCTCTAAATCCCGCATACTTTTCAAATTGTGGCATCGCAAAGTTTAAGGGCAAGCTATCTTCGCCGAGTATTGTTTCATGAGATGGCCTCCGTGAGTGGCTTAGAACTGTTGCTATAATTTCACCATTCCTGGTTGTTGGAAGATGGCGTTCCCCGCACTTGAATAAGAGCTATATTGTCCCTGGGAAAATACCACCAAATTAGGCAGTTGAGTTGGTTTGTGAGGTGACTGATTTACTCCAACTAGGAATTGGCTGTTGGGTCATTCCTTGGTAGAAATGCCATGGTGCCAACATCGGCTGCCCAAGTTGTCTCGAGTAGAATTGATTTTTGGAAGCAATGACAAAGTTATATCCTGGCTTCCCAATTAGAGCCTGGTTCTGGTTCAGTTGATTTTGTCCTGCCCCGAACTGATAAAGGCACTAGGAGTTGGGGGCACCACGTGTGAGGTGGGAGGTCCCCCTGTTTCAGGCTGGCTAGTTTGATTACCATTGTTAAGGGTGACCTCCGGGCTAGACACCACATTCTGAGCTCTCCTGCTATGTTAGCGAATGAGTGATGCTAGTTGTTCGCTATTGGCAAAGGTATTCAAGGCAGATGCAATCTCAGCGCTCACCAACGATTGATGTGTCTATTGAGAGTTCTGTCCCATAAGGGCAGGGTGATCCTCCCTCGCTCTTTCTTCTTGTGGATCAGCTATGATATCAAGATTCAAAGTTGCTCGTTAAACTGAATCTGAAGCTGCCCGAGTCTTCACTTGAGTCAGTGTATGGAACCCCCTCCAGATTATCCATAATCGGAGAGATGTGGACCAAGGGGTGAGTAAGCCTTTTCCAAGCTAAGATACACAAGCAGAAGATCAGACCATGCATTTGAGATTCGTGACGTAAAAAATGCATGAGATGTTTAATGTTATGGCTGCATTCACAAAGGGGTTAGCATGCCATGATGTGAATAATATGTTTATTAATCCATTTGAAACAAAATGATTAGTTGTTAGGTAGGAATAAAAATAAGTGGAAATGAAAATCCAACACCTAGGGTTGGATTTGAGATCTGTACGATGTCTATGTGACATCGTAATATGTGTGGTGTAAGTGAGATGACCAAGTTACCCGTATGGTAATAGGCCAATATATTGAGATTTCATACTATGACTAGATCTCATGGAATGAGGAGGTAAAAATTATTTCGGGTAAGTACTGTGACATACCCATATGATAATAACCACTGTATGTAGCTATTGAATGAATGATTTGGTTATTTTTCCCAATTAGGGTGGAGATTTGGATGCTTGTGTGGTTATCACTATTTGAGAGTATGTGGTGATGTACGAATCATTACCTAGTGTGGGCGGATGGTTCGGGTACTAAGCATATACCCTTAAAGATTTGGTAAGGTAAAGTTTTTGAAACAAGTTTACCCCGTGTAGGCATTAGGTTCGGATGTCAGCAGGGACATCACATGATGTAGGAAAAAAGGGTTTGGGTGGGTATTTGCCCCATTTGGGCTATGTGGTATGTGTGATTGCCCTGTGTGGGATATGATTTGAATGTCGAGTAGACATCTCAAAGATGATGTGTAGGATATGTTATTGCCCCTTGTGGGCTAAGTGCTGGTTGTCAAGTGGACATCACGCAGTGAAGGAAAGGTATGTTCGCCCTATACGAGCTAATAGCCAGATGTCAAGTGGACATCTCGCTAACTAGGGTGAATGATGCTTTATGGTTCTAGTTGGTTTCATGTGTCAACTAAGTCCTAAGCATGAGTGATACCAAATTGGCATCATGTTGATAATATCATGATATGTTCAGTTAATATCATGGGTGTGTGCATTCTTGTGTTTGTAATAAGATTTGTGGTTAGCATGACATTTTTACAATGATAATTTGAAAGTGATAAACACATAGCACATAGCACATAATATCCAACTTCCAACCATACAACTCCCGCACGTAGTGTTTTTGGCTGGTCTCTATCCTAAGTTTGGTTCATCTTAGCACCACTAGGATACTAAGGAGCGCACCTGCATGAAAATATAATGCATGGTCATTTGTTGGGTAACACCCTAGGGAAAATGCCTACGGCTTATTTATATGAGGTTTGTAAATGGGTTGTTGATGTAGAAGGTTCTTATTGCACTAAAATACACTCCAAGCCTCTCCCAAATGGAATCTAACGAGGGATGTACATGCGGTATGGTAACAAGTGCTCCACTCGCTCAAGCACTATCTTTTCTCAGGGAGGCAGATTAGTATAAGAGAAAGGTTTGTGGTAATAAGGTACCTTAATCTTACGGGCTAATCCCCTCCATTGCAATGTGAAATTATGAATATGTCATAGTTAAAAAAATACTGAATAATGTGATCAACAATTTTCGGCACTTATCCAAAATCTAAAATCTATAAAAAAACAAGTTGTTAGAAAAATCCTCAGCGGACTCACCATTGTGAGCGGATGACACGGAGCGATGAGCCGAGAGTGCGCTAATATGAGAGGCAGTTCACCGAGATGTTTAAAAAGTACCGAGTCATGGACCCGGAAAAGGTTGAAAGAGAGGGCGGAAATATTTTAGATCGGTCAAAACCGAATCCATTATCTCTTAGTGTGGAGTCGCCACCTGGATTAGCTCTTTCTAGGAATTAGAGTCCATTGAGGCTTAACGTCCGGAGGACGGCCCAATAAGACACAGAGATTCGGGTACGGGATAAGTTGCTTATTTGTTATGGGATCACATTATATTACATCTGTAGAAAGCCGTATTCCTTAATTGTGCATATCCGCACTTAAGTCGTTTTGAAGTTATTATGCATGACTTAACATATGTGCGGAAAGAAGTAAATCCATGCACAAAGCGATAAATAAATGTGAAAAAGTAAAGATTAAAGGTTACATAACTTCAGTGGATTCAATCGCTCGCTTAATCTATTAATTACATTTCCCAAAAATATTATTTATAATACCTGAAGGAAAATAAAATCCTAGGCATACATCTAACCTGCATCCACAAAGGTTAGCATGACATATGGCATAATATTTACAAATATGTTCGATTTGATTTTGAGAAGGCCCGTGTAGCCTAGTTAAAACATCGATGGTTTAAAGATCTTATTTTAAATAAAAACGGTTCCTTTTTATTTACAGATATGTTGGTCAATGTTATTAGTGAAAATAATCGCATGGAAAAAATGTGAGGTCTGTTATCCGGGAATAATTTGTATTCCCTTCGTGGGGGTATTCTAACATGAATTTTCATTAATAAACAAATTACAGATGAAGAAAGAAAATTATAACATTTAGAATAATAATAAAAATTCTAGGTCCACAAATAAAATCAGAAGAAGTAGTAGACGATGAGCATGGAATCCACAGTTCTAGGAACTCATAAGCTTACTCTTTCGACGTGAATCAACTTTGACGTATCCGTATGATCCCTGGGAGCATTCCTAGTTCGTTTTTTTAGTTGTGGTTTGGATGGAAAATAAGTGTTTATTTATCTAAAAGATAATCAGACTTGGGCATTAAATTTGTTTTAAACCCGAGAATATCTGAGGATTTTAGAAGAAAAAGAAATTGAGGAAAGTTGATTTGAAAATCACAAGTTTTGGAACCCAAACGTGTTTTGGATCTGAATTTTTCAAAGAATTCTTGAAGGAAAATATTTTTGATGTTTTTGTCAATGCTTCTGCTTCTAAAAAATAGATTTTTTCTCTTAAATTTTGAGCTCCCTTCAATCCAAAAAAGTCCCGACACTTACAGGGATTTTTCGGGCCTGCTGGAAAATTCCAGCGAGCCTCACTGGAAATTCTAGCAAGCCCTCTCGACTCGCTATAATCCAGCAAGCCAACCCACCAAGCTCGCCCGTTCGCCGAGCCCAGTTCGGTCGGGTTTTTTTTCTGATTATATATTTAAATTTATTTATATAATAAATTTTACCAAAATCTTTATTCTTCAAAATAATTAAAGTCCTTAACATAATGGTGACGAGGAACATTCCCATTTGGAAATCTTCAGATAATCGAAAATTGTGTGATTCGAAGATAAAAATCCTGAAAAGCCATCATCATTGAATGCGCGAGCTGGTACAAAATCCCGTGCTCACAACTCCGTGGATGAATGGACATACAAAGGTCACTAATAAAACATTGGATCAACGATTGAAGAAAAAGCTAGAAGGTTGAAAGGGAGCATGTCCTGATGAGTTGAACAATGTCATGTGGTTATATCACACCACTTCATACAAACTACTAGCAAGTCTCCTCTCTTACTCATACACGGAGTTGAGGCTGTTATACTAGTAGAGATAGGATTATAAACTGATAGAATTGTCTATTACTTGGAGGAACAAAATGACATCAACCTCTTACATCACTTCGATAGCCTAGAGGAGAGAAGAGAAAGGGCATGCATCTTGATGGCTTCCTAAAAGCTATAATTGCAAAATATCATGAAAAGAATGTTAGAAAAATACATCTAAAAGAAGGGGATTTGGTCTTAAGAGACTCAACCACCTCGCAAAGCCCAAAATGAAAAAGAAAACCGGGGCAAAATTAGGAAGGCCCATACTAAGTCAACAAGGTCATTAGACCTTGAACATACAAGCTTAAATGAATGAATAACAAAGAGCTCACAAGGACTTGGAATATTGCTTCCCTTAGACAATACTACATAGTTATCTCTCAATAAGGGAAGACATGGATGCACACTCTTCCCTTGTGATAGACTTTTTCCCACTATGTTTTTTCTATGCCAAGGGTTTAATGAGGTAACAACCCCTAGGGAACCAGAGATCGGATAGTGAAACGATAAACACTAATTGATGTATACTTATTATTTAAATAGAGTTACTTTTTCTTCGTTGTTGAGAAATTTAGTAGTATTAGTCACACCATCTAAAATTTGTATTAAAGCCACACGGGCTCTAAGTTCTCTAAGGAATGTACTTAGCCATAAGGGCTTATAATCCTCTAAGGGACAGTAGAGCCGGTTAAAGAACACCTAGCTCCCCCACACTCATCACATGTTTATACAGTGGTCGATTATAGCTATCTTATGCACCTAAAGGTAACTATACAAGCTTATTATCTCTAAGTTATTGTAATAAAACCTGCTAAACATATGAATGTAAAAAGGTACAACATAAATATAAAAAAATACTTAAATAGAAACAAACAAAAATACATTAAATAAAGGTCGAAAAAGGCTCATATGTATGAACCTGCACGCCTTGGAAGGGCTAAAACCAAAAATTTTACACCTCAAGAGCCAAAAATTATTACAAACCAAAGCCAACAGACAACTCAAAAACTATTCACAATATATATACAATTAAAACTATTCAACATTTAAAGGGTCAGCTGAGTCGGTTGTAGTTGTTTAGCAACCAACACTTCATCAGTCAAACGAATGATGGGAGAATAAATCTCGACCTCAAGCGTACACTCACCCTCGGCATCATCAACCTCTGCTTCTTATTCTAGGCTCTTCTTCTCCACTTGATAAGATGCAAAAAAAGTTGGGAAGTCAACACCATACTCGTCAAACATGCCTGGGTTAAGGACCTAACGAACTTGTAGATACCTCTCACCGTAAGATACCCACACTCAGCTAAGTAGTTAGTGATGTTAGCTGCCGCTTCATTAGCCACCCGAGCTTCTTCTTGGCATCAGAATGTTGTTTTTCTAGCTCATTCACCCTCTTAGTAGACTTTTCAAAATTCTTTTACACCCACTTACAATCATATTCAACTTAATTCGTTGTCTTATTTGCAATAGATGGATTATTCTCTAGCTCTTTCACCTCTGCCTCCTTTACCTTGTACTTAACCTCGTAACCAGTTTGCGAGAACGCCATATTAGCTCAGAGCAATGAGACATGACCTGTAGAGTAAGAAGTCAGATTATAACCTTATGAACTATGGAAATAATCTAATAAAACTTACCAAAGACAAATCTTGGAAGAAGATGTTTGACAACATTGTAGTATTTTCCTCATACTTCTCCTCGCAGAGGGAAGTAACCTTTAAGTAAGGATTGAACCTTCAAGTCCTGAAAATTTGCACCCAAGGCCTCTTTGATGAAAACATCGACTAAGCCCAACTTATATGGAGATTAAGATCCTTCCATCTCAATGTGTGCTTCTGCCTATAATATACAAAAAAATAAATACTAGTTAAAACTATACAAACATTGTGAATAAATATAACTCACTAAGATAAAGGCATTTTGTAGGGATCTTTTCTGAGCCCCTCCTAAGAAGGCCTTCTATGAACATTGAGATGAATTTTTACCCTTCTTGGGATGGGTCTCAGAAAATATTCATGCTAAAGGTCACTTGTTGGTCCTCCTAACGATCTCCTTTGTTGTCATTTAGTCACCCACTTAGGGGTAGTCTTTATCTTAACTGGCTTCTTCCAGTTTTTCTTCATAGCCACCTTTTTTATAACTAGAAGTTGGGATTGAAGTTTAGTAGGTGATTTCACACCTATAAACACATTGAAAAATAAAAAAACAAGTATGAGTAGGAGGATTGGGACCAACAAGATATATCAATTCTCTAATTCATGGGTTGTGAGCCAAGAGACCGTAATCAAATCCCATGCGGCTACACTAAGCTGCCTCTTATAATGCTCTAAACTCTTGAAAAAATCTACCTTAGAGTTAGTCGGGTGGTGGGACTTGGCAACTAGATTGGATGGTTTTCCAATCAACCTATAGGTAAGAAATATAGGATGATTCTTATCTACTTGGATATAAAACCAAAACTCTTTAAATTTAATGCTTTAAGGAGGGACAATTATCGAATCTGTAAAAACCCGAGCAGAGTGGATGAGTGAATTGGTAGTGATTTTTGCCTTTATTCCCATTGAAGTTGCATATCTTCTAGAAGAAAGTAGGATTGAAGTCTAAACCTACATCCAGGGATATCTAATGATGGCACATGAGGTCATCCTAGATGCTGTGATGAAGTTTAGCCAAACAACTATCCTAAGTCCTAAGAAGCTTCACTACCGACTCAGGATGTGGATACTTGAAGCTGATCCTCCTTATATCCATGTAAACACTAAAATACCCATTTGATAAATTATTCACTCGTTGATCTCATGAAGGAAAAATGACGTGACATTCTCGTAACCAAGGAAATATCACCGCCTTGTGTTCAATATGCAATTTGTGCACCATGAACACCATATCATCCACCTATGGAGTCATGATTGGCTCCTTTTTGTCCATCACCAAAGATGAAATGTCAACTGAACCATCTTGTTCCTCATTCAGTTGGAACACAGATCTCTCAATCTCATTCTCATTATTACCAATATTTTTCACTTGCCTCCTGTAATCTTATCCTGATATCCCACCCTCCAATAAATTCATCCCATTTTTTGAGGAATCTTTCTGAAGACTCTCTACATCTCCCATATGTTCGAATTCGGGAGAATTATCACCCATTTAGTTGGAGTTAGTTGCTTCTCATTCCATTCTATGCCTAGTTTCTCGGTTAAACCTAACATGTGGATGTACAAAAGACCTATCGATATATAATGATATGAATATATAAGTTTTGAAAATATGGTCATCTATTCATCTTAACCACTCACTATCATCACTACTATTAGGACTATCATCCTTGTTCATAGAGTACTGAACCATCTTTATGAGGAATGGTTTCTAAGAACTAAAAACAACAAATTTTTTTTTCAAATAAACCTAAAACACATTTTAGAGATAATCAATAGTTTACTAATTTGTGAGTTGATGAACACGAAGAATAACAAAGAATATTATGGTAGTTTTTCTGGAAAATCACAAAATCCATAACAAAGTCAATGTGCGAAATAAACATGTAATTTTCACAAATGTGAGAAACAAAAAAAAGAAATGAAGTTAGAGAATGGAAACTCACCAGAAAGTGAAACTTTCTTGGTCGGATGTAAGGAGATAATTCAAGAAGCTTGAGATTGTCAGAGAAGTTACTTTGGAAAGTTTTATTGTGAAAGTGATAAGATGAATTCAAGCAGTACTTCTATGGGGAAGATGAGCCATCTGAAACAAAGTTTTGCTTTCCCATCATTAAATCATCTACACTTGGAAATAGATCAATGGTGCGCCCATATACCCAGGCCTAGCTGCCATCACTATTGGATTTGTAAATGAGCTAACATGAAGATGTGTGGTTCTGTGGTAGAATCTTCCTAAAAGATCTGGAAGGAATGTCAAACTCATAGAGGTGACTTATGATAAAATCTTTATTCTATCCTTAAGCGCGTAGATGACATGTCTCCGTAGCTTACGTGGCTACCTAGTGGTACCGTGTGGATAAAGGTGCTTGGAAGATTATTAGCTTGCACGCCATGCATGCAATGTCGGTATTCCTATTTAACTAAATCAAAAGTATATAAATCTATTTATGATTCTACCAACTATTGTGGAATTCAGATCCTATAGAGGAATGCTTCCCCAATGAGGACACCCACTTTTTTCCTGATTAGGAGTGGTATGATCTTATCCCTATATAATTTGATCCTCTCTACAATCATAGGTACATAATTCTCATTCTCATTATTCTCTTCCTCTTATCTTAATTTTGTCACTAACTTAATCATCAAAGATGTTACACTTGTAAAACAACCAATCACTCTAATTCTCTTATACCTTGCAATCAATGTCTCTATAGAGATTGGGCTCTATTCTGAAGATTGGAGCGTGAAGGTTACACTCCTTTCCCAATCTTTTACATTTCATTTCTAACTTAATACTACTAAAATTTATGTATTTTTAAAAAAAGTAAATTTGATGTTAATATTGTTATTATAGTAAGCATAATGATGCAATTATTTTGGAAAAAGTGATGTTAATATTGGTAATAAAAAAGTCAAATACTATTTTCTTGTGAAATATAGATCATATTAAAAGATCACAGTGTAAACACTAAGATGAGACTCATTAACATTTTTATTGTTGGATCCAAGCTAGGCTGATCTATGAGATAGAAACAAATATTAAGACCATGGTCAAGTTTCCGGTGTAAATTCTTCAATGTCTAAGTTAATTGGGATTTCGATGAACAGATTTGTATGAAATGAAAATTAAGATGATTAACTATTTCACACTGTTTGGCTGTGGATTTTACATTGTGGTAATGGTAATGATAAAAAATAATTGTTGGTCTTTACGGCTTACAGAATCAGTTAGAGAGGGGAGTGAATGACAATTTAACTTGTTCTTTAGAGATTTAAAATTCTTATCCAAGTTAATTTCAAAGAATATTATTAAAATGTGCTATGTGTAAAACTAAGTAAAACTCATAAACCACTCAGCTTGAGTTAACCTTTGTTTGGACACAAACTCTGTTGAGTAAATTCAGCTCAGGATGGTCTTTCAAGTAAGATAAATGAGAAAAGAGAGATGATGTATGAGTGAAGCTATTAAAGATAAAAGATAAGAGTAAGGAAAACTTACACCTTGATTTATACTAGTTCGGCCTCTAACCTACCACCAGTCCCTGGATACCTTTATGGAGCTTCGATCCACTAGTGTTACTTCTTTTAAATAGGCATAGAAGCCTTTGACAATGGGTAGAATTAGAAAGTACCTTCTTAGCCTAACTACCACTCAACATAGTTGAATGACTTAGCATAATTAAAAACTATTAGATTTCTCTATATTACAAACTGATTGGATTTCTGCATTTGCTTGTTAGATTGCTTGATTGGAATTCTGAAGGCTATGATTGCTTTGATAATTTCAGCTCTTTAGAAATTCAGGTTATTCACCAAGTTGTAAACGTCAACTTCAGTCTCTATTTATACTTGTAGATTCCTAGAAGTAGTCATTGCAACTTATCATCTTGACTTTGGCTCTCAAAATCTCTTCTCTTTAGAGCTTCAAATGCTATCCATTTGAAATAGATTTAAAGACGTTTAAGGAAAGTGATTTTGTCTATTGAGGCGTGATATTATTCCATTGATTAATTTCTCATCATTGACTCTTTTCCTTCAAGAAATGCTATTGAGACAGGGCGCTCAAGATGCAACATGTAGAAATCTGGTTGTTTTCTTTTGCTTACATTTTAGTGGTCCGACGATGTTGTAAAGTGACAAGTTGTCAAATGATTCCTTTGACTTGGATTTTTGTGTAAAAATCCCAGCATTTCATAGTGACACCTTTTAGAAGTGAGGACCACTTGGTTATTCTTTTGTTTTTAACACCTAATCCTTTTTGCTACTTGAATGCATCAACTATGAATATTTTGTATTCGTAGAATAATTAAAGGTAATAGCATTAATAATAACTCATCATCGCATAAAGTAGTCAGCTTTCGTTGAGATTAATCGCCAAAAAGTACTCAGCTTTCGCTAAGCTATATCGCATAAACCTTAGAGCAAAGTTACTCAGCTTGGCAACCTTTGCAATACTAAGCCATAACCTAATTAAGCCTATGTAAAGCTGAGCTATTTTACCATAAAACTAACTCAAGATGACTACTTAATTAAAAGTATACTTAGTACCTAAATAATTTCACTATCCTAAGTAATTTGTTATCTCAAAAACTAAAGTAATGTGAAGTACAATTAACCTGGGTTTAACAATCTCCGCCATTTTGGAATAGATAACAAACTAGGAAGTAGCAAAAATTACCTAAGTAAAAGTTTTATTGATATAGGAATACCTGAAAAGTGATGTAAGACTCCCTCATGCTTAGTTAACCTCCTTAAGAAGCATTGAATCCCCCATGTTGAGTGGATCTCATTCAGTTAACACAAGCTCTCCCATATTAAGTGAGCATTTCTTTGAATTTGGGATTTGTCTTAATTAGCTTCCCCAAACTTTGGTGGTTCTTGTTGATTCTTGCAATACACATGCTTATGCAAAAACACAATATAATATAAAGTTAACAAGATATTAACTGGATGAAAAACTTATAACTTATATATATTAATAACTTAGAAAGTACACAAAATGTGATCGATACTAAGTTTTACATTAAGAGCTATTACAAAGTTTTCTAGCTATATCTACACTATCTACTTGACTTAACATCTCCTCTGCCTCTTCTTTATTGTAGTTGTGAAGATGATAATGATTTGGTTGGTCATTGTTGCATCCTAAGCCTTTGTTGAGTTGATGGATGTTGTGGTCTTGGAGGTATATGATATTTTTGTGTTGAGTTGACCTTTACGCATTATCTACTACATTCTCCCCCTTTGATAACTATTCTGAAACCAGTTGGTTATGGAATGTGTTAAAGGAGTCAAGGGCTTGAGAGAACATCACTTACTCCTTACCAAGACTGAATTTATTTCATTCTCAAGCTGCTTTCTGCTAGGCAAGGAAAGGACTTGTTGACTATTTAACTCACTAAGTAGAAAATGGTGGCACTGGGTAAGATGAGTTATTAAATGAAATCCTTGGAAGGAAAATTGTTGAAAGTATTGAGGCAGTTGTGAGTGGATGACACGGAGCAGTGGGCCCAGAGCGCGCGGGATGAGAGGCGAGTCCACGGGGTGTTTATAAAAAAGTTGCACCGGGTCGGGGACCAGGTAAAGAGGATGAAAGAGAAAGGTGAAAAAAATTTTAGATCGATTCGAATCTGAATCCGCTGTCTCTTAGTGTCGAATCGCCACCTAGATTAGCTCTTTCCAGGAATTAGAGTCTTGTGAGGCTTAACGTCTAGGGGACGGCCCACCAAGATATAGAGATTTAGGTCCAGGATAAGTTGCTTATTTCTTAAGTGATCACATTATATTACATCTACCGAAAACCATATTTTCTTAGTTATACATATTCGCACTTAGGTCATTTTTGGAGTTTATATGCATGATTCAAGTATTGCGAAATAATAAATCATTCACAAAGCGAAATAATAAACCATCAACAAAATAAATGCGAAAAGTAAAAAGCGAAAAATGAAAGCTACCCTATTAATTACATTTCCCAAAAACTGAAATTGCGATACCCGAAGGAAAATTAAAATCCTAAACATACATCTAACCTGCATCCACAAAGGTTAGCACAGGGGATATCACATATGTTCGATTTGATTTTAGCGAGGCCCGTGTTGCCTAATTAAAACATCGAAGATTTTAAAGTTGTTAATAAAAATAATTCATTTTTATTTACACGTATGTTGGTTAATTTTGTTAGTTAAAATGACCGTATGGCAAATGGTGAGGTCAGTTATTCGGGAATATATTTTATTCCCTTCGTGGAGGTATTCTAAAAAATAGAAAAGAAATAAACATGAAGAGAATTACAACATTATTTACATAAAAAGAAATAAAAAATATTCTTAGGTCCAAAAATAAAATCAGAAAAAAAACGAAAGTAGATGAAAGCATGAAATTCGCAGCTCTAGGAACTCAGAGGCTTACCCTTGCGGTATGAATCCACTTCGGCGTATCCATTTGATCCCGGGAACCTTCCTCATTCGTTTTGGTAAAATTGTTGGTGTAAAAATCTAAAAAATCTTCGTTTAATTCTTGGAATTTTAGTGTTATTTGATTGGAAAATAAGTGTTTATTTATCCAAAAGATAATCAAACTCGGGTTCTAAATTTGTTTTAGACCCGAGAATACCTGAGGATTTAAGAAGAAATAGATGATGAAATTTGATAAAAAGATGAAGAAATTTAGGATCCAAATGTGTTTTGGATCCGAGAAAAAAAGAGGAAAAGAAAGTATTATTGTTTGTATTTTTTTTATCTGAAAGAAAGAATTTTTCTCTTTGAATTTTTGAGCCCCTGATTATCGAAAATGACTCTACCATTTATAGGAAAATCCCAAAAAAATCCAAAAAAGGTAAGATTTTCCGGTAAGGGGTCTCGCCGGAAAAAAAGTCTGGCGAGGCCCCTCACTGGGACTTTGGCGAGGCCATGTGCCTTGCCAAAGCTTGGCGAGGCTTGAGCCTCGCCAAAACCTTGCGAGGCTTGCCTCGCCGAACCCTTTTTGGCGAGGTTGCCTTACCCGCCTTCGGCGATGCGGGCCCCCGGATCTGGTTTTCCATCATATTTTATGTATTTTTTGTATTTTTGTATTTTTTAATTAGTCAATTTAAGAATAAAATCAAATAATTTTATTATTATTACAAATGTCCTTTTGAATTTTGTGACAAGGAAGATTCCCATTCGGATGCATTAGGATACCCGAAAATTGTGTGATTCAGGGATCAAATCCTGAAAAAGCCGTCATCATCGAACGCGGGAGCTGGTACAAAATCCCAGGCTCACAACTGCCCCTCCTATGATAATTGCTAGTTGTATAACCAGTATTTTCACACAAAAAGAGCGGAGGGATTGAGAATATACCAAACATAAGCCTTCCTTTCTGGCAACGTGTCTTCATAGGGTTGTCCATTTCTTTCTTCAAAATCCCTTGATGCTCCTTATAGGCGAGTCGACCGTTTCTTTCTACGATGTCTCTTTGGTGGTTGGCATTCGTTTTATTCTTCGGTTGACAAATGAGACTGTTTCATTCTTCAACCATTGAGATAGCCGTTTCCTTCTTCGGTTGTGTGTTGACTTGCTTCCTGTAACAAATCAGAGAAATGATAATTTTAATACATTTGATGGTTAATGTTTTAATTATTTGATTGAGTTTATGCGAAGTAAAAATTTTTACCCCTTCAATCAAAAATTAAAACATGATAAATAAGTAAGTTTAATGGAAATTCAGGGGTGTCCTGAAAACCGCTCCATTGTTTAGGAGGTTTTTGTGGCAATGTTGACTTTAGGCTTAAGTGGGCCATCGTCTTATTTGTAGGTTCCTCATGTTGAGGTGGAGGTTCTTGTTTATCGAGACAGTGTTGCCCCAGTTCAACATCGTCTTTACCTGTAAATGACATGATGCGAATGTAATGTATGCATGATTTTATGCATGAACAATTTTTATCGTATGATGTATATTCGTCTGTTGTAGGTGTCGTGGGCTTTTTTTGTTGAAGAGCCTTCTCTTGTGCTAGTGCATGGTTGCCCCTATGACTTATCTTGTTAGGGATTCCATAGACGACTCCCTCAAAGCGACGACCATGTGTTCGTTGAATCAGATTTGAGTTCATAGCTTGGATCTGATTTGTGGAAAGCCTTGATGAGTCGTTGATCCTATGTTGTGTCAGCAATGATTTCTTGGAAGTCGTTTGCCTGGAGTGTTGAAGGTATATGATGCCTCGTACCGTTCCGAGGAGGAGATGATGAATTTGATTTTTCTATGGTCCTAAGTTTTGCATATATCACCCTTGCGGGTTTTCAATCTATCAAACCTCATCTTAATTTTTTCCTAGACCGCCCTTTCAAGTTTTCAATCCAGTAGACTCATTTTTCTTTATTTTTTTTATTTTTTTTATTTTTTGAATATTTACTTGCGACATTCTACCATAAACATTCAAGCAATCAAGATAAACATATGCATAAAGATTTAGCAAAAATGATAATTCATTGATGAACTTAACAAGGGTATAAATGTTTCAAATGATTTGACTCCTACCATTAATTAGCCTTTTCAATTTCTAACCAATCTGGTTCTCTCGATGTCCTAAGTTTTGCTTGAGCCGCCCTTTTCGGGTTTTCAACTCAGCGGACTATTCTTTTTGTGTTTTGAAAAGAAGCCCTAATTTTTGCTCAACTAACCGATTGTTAATTGACAAGCTAATTACAAATTTATTTTTTTATTTATACTACTTTTTAGAGATTTATTTCTTTCACCTATGAGTGATAGCAATTGTGTAAGATTTGGTTGATTTGGTAGATCAGTCACTGTCCATGTCCATGACTTCATTTGTTGTCTCGTTCAGCATTTTTGACTGATTGGTTGGTGCTTGCGTCGCTTTGCTGGCTTGAAGTGTATGTGGTGAGTCTTAATCATTGGCGTTTCCTCTAATGGTGTGATAGTAGCGTGTCATGCAAAGGAGTTGTTGATGTGTTCAACAATCTTGCTCCTTTTTATCTTTAGTATTGACCTTT
>CATIWQ010171426.1:0-12679 GCA_949673415.1 Euphorbia schlechtendalii | reverse complement strand
CAGCTCACAAAGCTTATATGATATATAAATCCCTTTGAAGATCCTCTCAGATATCTTTCTTTTGTTAATTTTATGTAGATAAACATGAGATTGATCAAATTAATTGAATATGAATTGGTTTTTCACAAGTGGAAGTTAATTAAAGGTTTAATTACTATGTATATCCAGTTATTCTTAACTAATTATGTGTATGAAGTGAATAATATGAATTGGAGATCCTCACAGATTCCACCTAATGATTGTTTATATGATAATTAGTGAATGAAGAAAAACAAAACATAAGAATCCCCAAAATCATCATTTGAGTACTTCTATTAGGGAAATCACTATCATAAAAAAAATATAGTCTCTACAACAAATTTTCCAAGAACCATCTATGTTTTCTGTATATATGCCATGGAAATATTTCAAAGAGTAAAGAAAAAAAGGTGTGATGCCCGAACATAACTATTTAATGTTTACATATGATTTAGGATAAAACACTTGTTTCTAATAACTATAACTTTCCTCTCTCCTCCTTATGTCTTTTCTCTCTCATGTTTTACATTATCAACTTCAATTGTCGCATTTTTAGCATAATGACTTAGTGGCTTGTTTAAGCCTTGTGTAAGGTTATGACTAGTGACATAAAATATCATGTGAACTGATGTTAAGTGATCCGAGCGTGGTAATATGCAGCACAGTAAGACAGAGGTTAGATAGGTTCGGTCGGGGTACCGATGAAACCTATCCGACACTCAAGTTAGTTAACAAGGAGGAGAAGTAGAACGATAGCTGATGTATATTAGTTGGATAGTGAATGTATTTGATTTTCTATTGAGAAGTACCTTGAATAGGTGGTTGAGGACGTAGTGGCATAACTACCAATGTGCATTAATGGTATAACTGCCAAGGTGAGGTAACCCAATCATAACCTCAAATGGGTAGATTGGGATTTTAGGCGTAATGGGCATTATGGGTCATGAGCCTTTAGATGGGTTGTTATCATAAGTCCCCCTTAGCCGATGCTAGAATCTTTCTGGTCTAGCCCTTAGAAGCTTTTACCTTGATCGAACTCTTATCTGTAAAATGCATTGACCTCATATTCGAAGGATTTTTATCGATCCAGTACTCCACAGACTTTACCGATCTTAATTTTGTGAAAATTTTCTTTCAGAATAGGCTAGTTTAGGTTTTGTCGCATTTTCGAGTACTCTGGTTCCCAAAGTAGTCCCCCCCCCTTTGCTGGGCCGAGATTTTACAATCCTTTGAGTGTTTGGAACTTGAGCCGAGGTAATGTAACTTTATAGCAAAAGAGCGGCAACACTTTTGTCTTATTTAGAATTTGAATTTTGCAGTAGGGATTCATGCACCACGCACGATGCCTCATATTTTCACGCGCTCCTCTATATTATGAAATGCTATTTTATGGGAAGTTGTGCTGTGATGATTAAGGCGTAACTTCCCACTTTTCTTCTTCTATAAATTCCGTCATTTTTCCAACAATAAACTCTTCTTGCCTTCTCTTAATTTTCCAGCGATTCTCTTCTTGCTTCAGTCTCCGATTCCGACTCATAATCATGATTAAGTAAGTTTCACCACTTCTATCTCGCTCTCTTAATTTTCTTAAGTGACCTAAGAGAATTCCATTATGGCTCCTCCAAAAACCTTCAAAAATTCCTCTCATTCAATCGGTGAATCCTCTCGCTACCCCATTCCGATAGTTCTTGTAACCAGCTATACCGCTGCTACAGAGGGAATGGCTTTTAATTTTGAACCGCCCAGTGACTATTCCCTCCTCCTTTACATTGACCCCTCTATGGAGTACTATCTAGACCTAACCCTTATAATACCCAAGATTCGTCCAAAGTTGAATACCAAGAAAAAGAATGATATAGGCCCTAATGCCAATGTTAAAGTCGGTTCTTCCATGACAGAGGAAAAGACTTCTTCAAATCAACCCCGTCATTTTTTATGAACTGAGGTTGCTCACTGTGCTTCCTGATGGCAATGAGCGCATAAACTCTCCCCCTACCAGCATGTTTGCCATTTTTGAGAAGCAAGTTGAATGGGGTTTTCGCCTCTCTCTACCCCCTTAATTTGCCCAATTTTACGTGAGTTCAACCTTCCACCGGGCCAAGTTCACCCTAATTCCTAGATCGAGCCAGCTCTCCTTAATAAGTTAAGTATCGATCCGAGTCTTCAATTGGATGGGATGGTTTTCCAGAGCTTCATTCATCCCGTCACTCGGCAACCAGGCTACCTGGTTTATTGGAAAACTCACCAATTGTCCATGCCGAAGCTGATCACTAATCTGGACTCTGTTAAAAAGTTCAAGGACTAGAGGTTCTGGGTCAAGGAGGTGGCCGATGCCGATCAAGGGTCCTTGTATGCCAGAGAATCCTTTCCTTTTCCAACGAAGTGGAACAATGACCTTGCCAATCATAACTCCTAATTGAGGGATGGGCGCCTCTCCTTCAACCAATGTTGTACCGTAATTATTTTGGACTAACTTAACCCGGACCCATTCATTTGAAGAGAGCCCGGTCACTCATTTGGTCCAACAATGCTCGTTACAATTTATACAATGAAATCCTAACTGTAGTTAGAAACTCATAGGATCGTCCTCGTAAGTTTTTCCTTTTTCCCTTTACTATCAATTTACTTTGCTTTTTCCTTTTGCAGGAGTGGCTAATCAACCTGGTGATATGATTGCTTTTCTTGCATAACTGATGCAGACTAATATGACCAACCCCCTACCACCGAGGCTCCAGCTGTAGTGGAAGTGACTGCTATGAATCGTGCTTAAAGCCCCGACCGATCCTCCCTCAACAGGCTGCTCCAAGATGTGGAGGATATGCAAGAGTTCAAACTGCACTCAAATCCTATCCCGGTAATTGATGTGCCGTCCTTTGGGGAGAAAAGAAGAGGGAGCTGGGGAAAAGGATGAGGCCGATCTTGAGGTGGTTGAAGTTCCTCCTCCCATCGCCACCGAGCAAGTTGTGATTTAGGAAGTGGACTTCCTTGGGTTGGGGAAGCGATCTAGGTGGTCAAGGAGCGCGACCAAGGAAAAGATCCTCCTCTGAGAGTAGAAACCTAAAGTTCCCCTGGTATGAGAGGACGACATTCGACCCGCGCAATCATCGTGAGGCGTCGACCCCATGAGATGGGACGTGGGGGTTTTCCCGATTGGAAAAAAGAAATGGATTTAAGTTTAAAGAAAAGAACTTGTTCGTGTAACAAGTTTAATAGACTCGAGATCAGAACCTCTAGCCTATGGTAATCAAAGTCGCCACCCGGATCAGCTCTTCCGGGAAAATTTGGTACAACTTAGATCCGTTAAGCCTAAGCGATAGCATAGTTCAGAGTAACCAAACTCGCAATTCTAAGAGGAAGAATTCCTCTAAATAGAAGAAAGCAAGCCAACCCAAACCAAAATTAGTGTACGATTTTTGTGGGAAAGCTGGACATGCCACAGTCATGTATAGGTATAAGAATGGTTATTATGACAAGTATGATTGGACAAACTTAAGCACTGCTAACAAAGGAGGACCCAGCTCGAAAGCATGGGTACCTAAGAAAACATAATTGTTTTGCAGGTGAGCCTTAGATCCACAAATGACTCTCGTACGTGGTATTTGGATAGCGGATGCTCAAGGTATATGACAGGAGATGAAGGTCAGTTCATCTCATTGGAGCGCAAAAGGAATGGAAGTGTCAGTTTTAGAGATAACTAGAAAGTGAAGATTGTAGGATTTGGTGTTGTTGGTATCTCTCCCTGAATTGAAGAGGTTTATCTTGTCAAAGGTCTGAAGTTCAATCTGCTCAGTGTAACCCAGCTCTGCGACAAAGGCAGAAAGGTTATATTCGACTCAGCAGGATGCTCAGTAATTGACTGTAAGACTGACTCAACTATACTCTTTGCTCCCAGGATCAATAATGTTTATATGATTGATTTATCCCCTGGCTCCACTAACGTTTGTCTTGTGTCTAAGGAGGATAATTCATGGCTCTGGCACAAAAGGTTGGGTCATATTAGAATGAACATTCTGTCCAAACTGGCCAAAAAGCAATTAATTGTGGGATTACCCAGTATCGGTTTTAAAAAGGATAAACTCTACTGTGCTTGTCAACTTGGTAAGCAAGTTAAGAAATCATTTAGATCGGTAGAATATGTAGTAACTAGGCGACCGTTGGAGTAACTTCACCTGGATCTTTTCAGCCCAGTTCAGCTAATGAGTTTGGGTGGTAAGAGATTCACTCTAGTGGTGGTAGATGACTTCACGATATTCACATGGGTAGTCTTGCTGAGTAGCAAAGACTAGACTTATGAATCTTTTGTCAAGCTTAGTAACCGGATAATGAACGAAATAGGACATAAAATCTGTAGAATCCGAAGTGATCATGGACGTGAATTCGAGAACTTACATTTCGAAGATTTCTGTTCAGCGCATGGCATTGGCCACAACTTCTCTTTTCCTTATACACCTCAACAAAATGGGGTCGTAGAAAGGAAGAATAGGACTATAGTTGAAATGGTTCGATCCATACTCAGTGATAACAATCTCCCAAAGTACTTTTGAGCAGAAGCTGTTAACACAGCCTGCTATATCTTGAATCGGGTTTTAATTCGCCCAATTCTTGAGAAAACACCCTATGAGCTTTGGCGAGGGCGTATGCCTAAGATTGGTCATCTTAGACTTTTTGGTTGTAAGTGCTATATTCTTAACACCAAAGAGCAATTAGGAAAGTTTGATCCTAAGTCTGATGAAGGTATCTGTAGAACCTAGTAGGGTGATAAAATAGGTCAGAAGGGGGGGGTGAATGACTCTTTTTTGAGTTCACTATATTCTTCAGAAGGTTGCTTCTGAAGATGCTTCTGAGTAGTTATTCTTTACTCAGAATCCCCTTTTTATATTTAAGTGTTTTAGTTGCGGAATTAAATAAACACAAAAATAGAGCAGAGTAAGGAATATGCAAATAGGGATTTTATCCTGGTTCAGCCTCTGCCTAATCCAGTCCTTGGAATCTCCCTGTCCAAGATTTAATTCACTAGTGACTTTTCTTCTGGTGAAAAGCAAACCCTTTACAGCTTAAGACTGAAGTTCCTTCCAACAGTCTTGTCTATAATGAGCATACAAGAGTACCGTCCATCTGTATCTGAGCCTCTGAGCTTCTTCTTTCTTAAGTACCTTCCTTATGAGATTGTCAAGCTCCCTCACACTAACTTACCCTCAGCTTAGTGTGATTTACAACAGTTTATAGATAAATGATTTTTATGAGCTTCTGAACTTTGTTTCAGTTAGCTCAAATACAAATAGATAAGATTTGAATGTTTGCTAGAAGAAGATTGCAAGTGATTCAGAATTTTTTCACTCTTTAATTCTTTTGTTAATTCAGTAACCTTCTTCAATGGTGGAAATAATCCTTTTATAGAGGGAGAGAATATTTCCGTTGATTTTAGACCGTTGTTAGGAATTCTGCCGTTATCTCTCAATCTTGTTTCCGTTAGCAATCCGTTAGAGTAGCTCACTCATTTTTAACTCGCACCATGCTGTACCAGGTTGATTTGGGACCCACTTTGTACGGCAGATACGTATCAGATTAGCAGGTAAGTTTTATTCTTGATTTCGCAATAACTTTTGTCTTGTAGTAAACTGAAGAACAAAGCGAGGGGTGGTATTAAATGCGAAGTTAGCTTTCTTGACTTTTAGCGTCGAAAGACTAACTTGACCTTTAGCAGTCTTCAGAAGACCTTTTTGAGGTTCTAAGTCTTGAGAAATCTTCTGAGACATTAAATACTTCATCTGACTCTAATTGCTTCTGAGGATCCACAGCTCTGTTGACGAATCCTAGTGCTTCTGAGGCGACTTGCTTCTGAACTCAGAACTTACAAAACTTAATTAATCTTGCTTCAGAATCCAACAATCTCCCTCATTTTGTTGGTTCTAAGTGAAGTCAAACTCCGGATGTACTTACTCCCTCATACTCCCTTATAGTTTAATGCTTAGGTTCTGAGTATTGATTTAATGATATACAAGGAAGTTAGTACAACGAAGAGTTGTACTTTCAGAACAAAAGTAAAAACTTTTTATTGATCACAATGGTTTACAAAGTTTTTACAAAGAATTCTATTACAAAGGTTTTTCCTTAAATGCTAAGAATTCATGTGCCAACAAGTTGAGAGACAATCTTTTGCTCATCAAGCGCAAACCTCTAGACAACTTCATGAACAGCTTTTGCATTTGCTTGAAGAGGAGGGACTATCTGCTGGATCAACCTTGCAGCTTTGCTGGGGACAGAAGGAAAGATGCTTTCAAGGATAACTTGGAGAGCCTTCTGATTCCAAATCCATTCACTAGATGCTGCAGGAACGGAACAATCTCACTATCATGTGAGCAAAAGGAATGGAGGGATAGGCCATAAAGTTGATTACTTAATCCATTAATGTTTTTCTGAATGGCCTCTAAAGTGCTTGCATTCCTTGCCACCATTATATCTCTAGCTTCTTCAGTGGTCTTGGTGAGTGCAGCAGCATACTTCTTTAGCTGATTATCTATTTCATCCACAACCTCATTCTTCTGAGAAAAGGTGGTGTCAGTTATCTTCTTGTCAGAATCTTCAACAGCCTTGAAGATCTCAGACTTAAGCTCTCTTTTGGAATCCGCAATAGCCTTGAGAGCTTTAGCCATAGGATCATTCATGTGTTTCAGCATCTCATCAAGACTACTTTGGATTTTCTCCTGCTGCCATAGATAGAAGGCATTCTGAGTCCTGAGTGCCTGAACTTCATTTTTCAGCCCCATGGAGAATTCTATTGAGGTGCGCTCAATGGCAGTCCCCAGAGTAGATATGACATCAGCTATCTGCCTCTGGAGTACTTCTTTCACCCCGCTGACTTCATCATGGATCATTTCCAGACCCTTTTCAGCAATGGCCATCAATCTGTTAAGCTTTTCTAGAGAATCTAAGATGTCCATGTAATTGCTGAGCCTAGTCTCCATGAGTGGCTACAGATGCTGAATAAGTTCAGAGCGAATTTATGAAGGAAGAGGAATCGCGTAAGCCCTTTCCATTATTATCTGCGCCTGCTCAGAGATAAGAGCTACAATCTGGGCAAGTTGGCGGTTGAAGGGGGCAATTTCGATGTCCATAATGGAGTCATTGAGACGAAGTGCCATTATGAGGAGATCGTCAAGGGTTTTCCCAATGTGATGGAGGGAGTTTACAGGAATAGAAGCATTAGAGTTTACTCCCTCAGCAAGATCACCAACCATCCATCCCCTACTTCCAAGGGATTCATCTCCATAGATTCTCTGTTCAGCAGGTCTGGGGATAAGAGTCATGGAGCTGTTTGGATCCACCTGAACCCTTGGAACAGAGGAATGTTGCTGTTGCTGAG
The DNA here is from genome assembly GCA_949673415.1 of Euphorbia schlechtendalii. NCBI lineage: Eukaryota > Viridiplantae > Streptophyta > Magnoliopsida > Malpighiales > Euphorbiaceae > Euphorbia > Euphorbia schlechtendalii. Next base: position 5,298 of record CATIWQ010171426.1, on the reverse strand, counting down.
TCTTGGACTCCCTCATGATCTGAATATCATCTTCTTCACTCACATCCTCCACCAGAACTTCCTCATCTTTCTTCTGACCTTCCTCATTCTCATCATCCTCCTCCCTTATATCCTCTGGCCTAATGTTGTGCTTGGCAAATACTGAGCGGGTCATGGCAACGAACTCATCAGCAGGATCTGATGCTAATGACTGAACACCCCATTCAGCCACTACAATCCTCTGAGCTTCCTCCTTCTGAAGAGCCAATAGGAATGGGTCATCCTCTGGCAAATTCTCTTTCATCAGAGATTGCTTATCAACCTCTTCCTTTTCTTCTTCTTTCTTCTCCTCCTTGGTTTCAGTCTCATCCTCCTTCTTTTCAACCTTCTCCTCAACTACTTCATCCTTAGCCTCAGCCTTAATCTCCTTAGTCACCTCTTGAGCAATGGATGCTGTCACCATCAAAGGATCTTTGATATTTGGAGTAGGAGATCCTCCTGGTGTACATAAAAATTTAGTAGGTGTCTCAAGAGGGGTTGAGAAGAGATGAGAGGGATCAAAGACATCCTTCAGTTGATCCAGAGGGGGAGACTGTGGCTTCTTCTCCAGTAGGATTTTAGTAGGATTTACCACCTTTGAAGGGACTGGACTAGGTGCTACTAGGAGAGCCAAGTTAAAGTCCACTAAGGTTCCCTCCAGGACTTTTCCAGCTACCTCCTCTGAGTCATCCTCCTTTGTCTCAAATGTGCTCTTTTCCTTCATTTTGGCTGTAAATTCTTCTGGAGTAGACACTCTCTTCCCTTCTGAAAGAGCTCTCTTCTCTGCCTCCTCAACAGCTATCCTTGTATCTCTTACTGTCCCTTTTCGAGGTACATGAGTAAAAACCTCTACTATACTTTGATTTATGGTCTTTATCATATCATCCTTCTGAGGATCATCTTCTGATATGACAGTCTAACCATAAGTTTTGGCCTTCTTCTTTCTCTGCCTCTTTTCCTTCTCCTCTTTCTCTTTCTCCTCGTCCTCATCCTCCTCTTCTTTCTCTTCAACCTTCTCTTCTTCTTCATCACTAGGGATAGCAATATCAGGATCAAATTCTCCCCTCTTCCTCTTGGTCAGGATGCTGATAGGTTGACTATCTTCTTCATCATCTGAGTTATTCTACTCCAAGGGCCTTGGCACATATTGGAATTTGTTCATGGAGTAGGTGATTCCTTGAGCTTTTCCTTCAGTGACTTCAGTAGGAGCCACCACATCCTCAGCAGCAAGTGCCTTACTTCTGCTGGCTCGGCTTCTCTTTGCTTTAGGGATCTCCTGTTTCATCACAGGTTCCCTCTACCTCTTGGGGGAGACTTCCTCAACCCCTTTTGCACCCTCTCCCTTCTTTGCTACCCTTAGCTCTTTCTCCATTTGCTTTTGGGCCATATCTTTCTTCAAAGCCTCCTCTCTATCCCATTTCATCCCATAGTCAACCTTTTTGTCAAAGGTCTCCCTTAGAATCTCGCTACCCAGAAATCCATCTTCTTCTCAGCAGTTTATCTCAAAAGATGCTACAATCCTGCTAATTAAGCCACTGAGTGTGAACTTGTGGTTTAGCATATGCTGCATAATGATCACTAGCTAGTTGACCTTCTTCTTCTCCACTAGATGGAATAGAATGCAGTGCTCATAGCTAGATACTGCATTTGCTGAGTTCATCTTCTGAAGTAGAAGATGAGTCATTATGAGTTGCCAGTATCTAGGCTCCTGAGGCATATGGGTGCTTATCTTCTCACCAAACCATCCTTCTAGCATATACGCCATCTTATTATAACTTACAGAATCTTCACACCCTCGTCTCAGAGCCAACCCTTCATCTTTCATATTCAACAGCTTTGCTAGAAAAGCTGGACTAATGATGATCTCCTTCCCTTTAACCACTGTTTTGAGCTCTTCATTGCTCACAGTGCAACTTTTTAAGTTTTTATAAAACTCAGAAACTATTTTGAGTAATGTTGGCTCCTTCAGTCTGATCCAAGTTCCTAGTTGGTGGAACTCAATAGTTTCTTTGTAAGGAATTGCTTGGAGAAAGGCATTATCTCCTAGAAATCTCTAGGGGATTATGGTAGTGGGATTTGACCTGTATAGAACAGTTTTAAAGGTCTTTGGAGGTATTTTGATGACTGTTTGTTCTTTGGGGCCTTCTTTTGATAATCTGGTTCTTTAAGGAGCCATTTGAGCAGTTAAGGTTTGAAGAAATTTTGGGTTTTTAGAAGAAGTTTCTCAGAAAACTTAAGGAAATTCTACAATTTTGGTGAAGTGATGAGATGATGAACAATCTTTACCCATTTATATGGATAGTTTCAGAGGGGATGGTTTGGTAATTTGCTGAGATATAACAGTAACGGTTTCAGCATTTACCGTTTAAAATATATGGGTAACCTTCAAGTATGTAACTAACGGAAGGATGTGAACAGTTTTAACCTAAAAATCCGGCTTGGGATTCGGGTTTTTGAATTTTGAAAGATGGAGTAGTTCGCGGGTTAAATCATCTGAGATATAGCATTGTGCTTATTTTCAGAGGATGACTGTTGCTTCTGAGATTAATTAGTCTTCTGAGTAATTGCACCATCTTCTGAGTGACGTTCACAATGGGTTACTCATACCTATTTCTCTTCTGAGGAAAGCAAATTGATCTTTGCTCAGAGGTTTGGTAAAGATGTCAGCTCTTTGATCTTCAGTAAAGATGTATACTAGCTTCACATCTTTCTCGAGAACATAATCTCTTATGAAGTGGTGTTTGATGTTGACATGCTTCATTCTGTTGTGTTGTATAGGATTCTTTGATAGATCAATTGCACTTTTGTTGTCGCAGAGGATCTCTATGCACTCTATCTTAACTCCATAGTCTTCTAGTTGCTGTTTAATCCACAGCACTTTAAAAACACAGCTTCCTGCAGCCATGTATTCAGCTTTTGTAATAGATAATGCTACTGAGGTCTGTTTCTTGCTGTACCAAGAGACAATGCAATTGCCAAGAAAATGACATCCACCATTAGTGTTTTTTCATTTTAGTTGATCTCTTTCATAGTCAGCATCTGTGAATCCCTTGAGAGAGAAATCCCCATTGTCGGGATACCATAGTCCAGCTTCTATGGTTCCGAGTAGATATCTCACAATCCTTTTCACAACACTCAGATGTGACTCTCTTGGGTCACTTTGATATCTTGCACAGTAGCATACCGCATAGTGAATGTCAGGTCTGCTAGCTATGAGGTACAGAAGAGATCCAATCATTCCTCTGAATAGCTTTTGATCAATTTTCTTTCATTCTAAGTCTTTGCTAAGTATAGTGTTGGAAGCCATGGGAGTTGAGATCTCTCTTCCATCTTCCATACCAAATTTCTTCAGAATCTCCTTGGTATATTTGGATTGATTGATGAATACTCCACTTGAACTTTGTTTGATTTGCAGACTAAGAAAGAAGGTTAGTTCTCCCATCATAGACATCTTGAATTCATTCTTCATTTGAGAACTAAATTCTTTGCACATCCTATCATCAGTGGCTCCGAAGATAATATCATCGACGTAGATCTGAACAAGAAGTATGTCTTTATCTCTTCTTCTGATGAATAATGTAGTGTCTGTTTTGCCTCTGACGTATCTTTTTGAGATAAGAAAGCTCGTTAATCTCTCATACTAGGCTCTGGGGGCCTGCTTCAGACCGTATAACGCCTTCTTCAATTTGTAGACGTGGCATGGATGCTTTTAATCTTCAAAGCCAGGAGGTTGCTTTACGTAAACTTCTTCTGAGATAAATCCATTTAGGAAGGCACTTTTTACATCCATATGGTATAGCTTAAATCCCATATGGGATACAAAGGCGTAGAGGATTCTGATTGCTTCAAGTCTTGCTACAGGGGCGAATTTCTCATCATAATCAATTCCTTCTTGTTGATTGTATCCTTGAGCTACTAGTCTAGCTTTGTTTCTAACCACATTCCCTTCCTCGTCGAGCTTGTTTCTGAATACCCACTTAGTGCCAATGATGGACTTGTTCTTTGGCATTGGGATAAGATCCCAGACGTCATTTCTGGTGAACTGATTTAGTTCTTGCGTGGCCATCATCCAACTTTCATCATGTTTTGCGTCTTCAAATTTCTTTGTTTCCATGATAGAGATAAATGCTGGATGACTTGTCATTCTGTTGTGTTGTCCTTTGGTAAGAACTGGATTCTGATGTGCGTCAAGGATCAGTCTTTCTGGATGGTCCTTCTTGGTTTTTGTTTCCTTAGGTAGGTCATGATGAACATGCGCCTCTTGTGTTTCTGGAGGATTTTCTTTATCTCCATATTCTGAGAACCTGATCTCAGATGGTTCATTCTTTGTTGATGTTTCTCCTTGGGTTGACTCTAAGGGTTGTTTATGTGAAACAGAATCTCCATCTTCCTCTGAGTCTCTTCTTTTTCCTACATGGTTAGTTTCATCGAAATCTACATGTACTGACTCTTCTAAGGTTGCTGTTCTCTTGACAAAGACTTTATAGGCTTTGCTACGTGTTGAGTAGCCAAGAAATATTTCTTCATCAACTTTAGGATCGCATTTTCCTAGTTGTTCTTTATTTTTAAGTATAAAACATTTACACCCAAATGCTTTAAAAGTACCCAATTTTAGGTTTTCTACCTTTCCAAATTTCATAGGGAGTTTTATCAATTACTGATATAATATTTACTCTATTCAGTATGTAACATGTAGTGTTGACTGCCTCTGCCCAAAAATATTTGGGAAGATTGTTATCACTGAGCATAAATCTGGCAATTTCAACTATGGTTCTGTTCTTCCTCTCAACAACTCCATTTTGTTGGGGGTGTGAGAAGCAGAGAAGTTATGCTCAATCCCTCTGGCATCACATAATTCATCAAATAGTCTATTTTCAAATTCTCTGCCATGATCACTTCTTATTTTAGAAAGGATTCATTGTTCAACCTCAATTCTATTACATAGTCTAGAAAATCCTTCACAAGCTTCATCCTTACTACTTAGAAGCATAACCCATGTATATCTGGAATAATCATCTACAATAACCATGGTATATCTGTGTCCACCCATGCTCATAGGCAGAACAGGGCCAAACAAGTCTAGATGAACAAGTTCTAGGACTCTTTTAGTTGAATATTCAGATTTAGACTTAAAACTCTTTTTGAATTGTTTCCCATACTGACATGCATTACACAAATGATCCTTTTCGAAGTTCAAGCTTGGCAGACCCTCAACAAGTTTCTGTTTGACTAATTTGGTCAGAAGGTTCATGTTAGCATGTCCCAACCTTCTGTGCCATA
>CATIWQ010171412.1:0-28105 GCA_949673415.1 Euphorbia schlechtendalii | reverse complement strand
TAGCAATAAACAAACAACTATAATCTTAAAAGTAATGAAAATGCATTAGAAAGTGATTACAACATGTAAAAAAGAATTCTACAAAAGTATTGAATAAAAAACAATAGGAATCTGGTATGTAACTGGTATGAAGAAAAGAAAATGCCAAAACTAGTAAGAAACTAGTAGGTAAGTGGTAGGAAACTAGTAGATAAGTGGTAGGAAACTAGTGTGAAGAACAAAAAATGTCAAACCTAGTAAGAAAGTGGTGGGAAACTGGTATGAAGAACAAGTTATATCAAATTAATCTTGAAAATTAATTAAAATGTCTTAGAAAGTGATTAGAACATGTAAGATAAAACTATTGAATCAAAACAGTAGGAAACTGGTATTGAAATTAAAACAGTAGGAATCTGGTATTTAACTGGTATGAAGAACAAAAAATGTCAAAACTTGTAAGAAAGTGGTAGGAAACTGGTATCTAACTGATATTTAACTGGTATTGAAATTAAAACAGTAGAAATCTGGTATCTAACTAGTATGAAGAACAAAAAATGTCAAAACTAGTAAGAAAATGGTAGGAAACTAGTATCTAACTGGTATTGAAATTAAAACGGTATGAATCTGGTATCTAACTGGTATGAAGAACAAAAAATGTCAAAACTAATAAGAAAGTGGTAGGAAACTAGTATTTAACTGGTATTTAACTTGTATTGAAATTAAAACAGTAGGAATCTTAACTGGTATGAAGAACAAAAAATGTCAAAACTAGTAAGAAAGTGGTAGGGAACTGGTATCTAACTGGTATTGAAATTAAAACAGTAGGAAACTGGTATCTAACCGGTATCTAACTGATATGAAGAACAAAAAATGTCAAAACTAGTAAGAAAGTGGTAGGAAACTGTTATCTAACCGGTATTTAAATTAAAACAGTAGGAATATGGTATCTAACTAGTATGAAGAACAAAAAATATCAAAACTAGTAAGAAAGTGGTAGGAAACTGGTATTTAACTGATATTTAGCTTGTAATTTTCTGCATCTTATTAGAATCTGGTAGGTAACTAGTAATTAAGTTGTATTAGCTTGTAGGTTTTTGCATTTTGTTAGAATCTGGTATCTAACTAGTATTTTAGCTTGTAATTTTCTGCTTCTTGTTAGAATCTGGTAGGTAACTGGTATCTAACTGGTATGAAGAACATATTGTGTTAAATTAATCTTGAAAAGTGATGAAAATACATTAGAAAGTTATCTAAATATGTAGGATAATTAATTACACCTAATCAGCTGATTTAAGTTCAGGAATACTTTGAAGAGCAGGCTTTCCAAGACCAATGAGAGTGATATAAATCAAATTAGTATATGGATTTACAATTGTATAATTGCATTTATACAGCCTAATGAAATCCTCACATCAATTGCAATATAAAAATTGCATAAAACTTCTGCAAATTAACAAAAAAAAACAAACACAAAGAGACAAAACGAAATCTATCAGCAACAACAGGATTTCAACTCTATGGATCCTCAATCACAATTGAAAAAAAAACAGGTCGAAAGCTAGAAAATTGAAATTGTGCAGAGAATTTAAGAATTGCAAAGAGCAGAAAGTTGAAGAAACTTCGATCTAGAGAAAATCGAGGATAATCGAAACAAGAAAGAGAGATTTTGATTGAGAGAAACGCGCGATGCAAAAAAAGGAAGCAGTTGAAGCTTGATAAAACAATGTATATATAGAACGTATAGAGTGAAAACTGAAACTTAAAATTGGTTATACAATACAAACTAACTGTTGGAACGTATTTTTTGTAAAAGAATTTCAGAGACCCTACAGTTTTTACAATTTCCCAATTTTAAATTCACTGTACTCGTTCTATATAATTTTATTTTATCTTTTTTTTTTATTCTTCTAACACACTGAAATTCTTCATTTTATGTGATTTGAGGTTGAAATTTTTTAACGTGAATTTGTACTTGTGGTCATATGCACACTCAAATTAGAACAAATATGACATAAGTAGTACAGATTGCAAAAATCATATTAAGGCTCTAAAATTAATGTCAAATGAGCCAGCCCTCATTATATATTTCCTTTATGATTTCTTCATTGTTTGAAAAGAAATGCCATTGAATCTAATCCAAGTTAACTATTTTTTTTTCTTTCATTGTTGTTGCTTGTTTATTATTGTGCTAGTTAGTATTAAATACATAAATATATGCGAAATATTTGACCAAGGAACCAATTTTTTTTAGTTTTTAAAATTTGTTTGATGATGTTGATGATGAAGAAAAGTTGAAAAATTCCAACAAGTGCGGCTTCTTTATCGTAACAAATCATAGGACTTTTTACATGCAAATACAAGACAAAGATGACAAAAAACTTAAACCAAATTTACAATTTTATAACAATCCAAGTGCCTCATTGCTTCATTACTTTCTAAACTCTGGTCTTCGTATTGACTTTAGATATTTTTGTTATTATTCTACTATATTTTAATGAACAATTCATTATCTTTCCCCTTTGGCTGACTAAGTATTTACTTTTTCAACTTAACACATCGAATTATTGTTATGCATAATTAGCTGTAATGATTTTTTGTCTTCAAAATAACTAAAAACAGTTACAATTTGTAATTAAACATTTAAAACTTCAATTTGATGCTGAAAAAACAGATGAACGGCTGTTGAGGAAATTCCCAAACAACCACTAGATACTTAAAAGTTGCACTCTATATATGTTAGATTGATCTTGTGTTGACGTGGCTAGTAGTTTAGTTCATTTTTTTCTTCGTAATCCATTTTTACCCAGATTTGAGATTGTAATTTTGAACAAGCAAACAACAATATTTTTCATGTATTTGACTAGAAAAATATAGTAAAAAAAAATCAGTAGCTTTTTTAAACGAGTTTGATAACATACTATTAGAATTGACTAACAGTTCAACATGTAACACTATATAAAAGCCAAAAAGATCATAAACCTCTATCTTTTCTTCCGTTGAAGATCAACATATGTATATGCAAGGAAGAGAAATCAACTGATTCCCTAAACATAATAAATTCAGCTTTTTCTCTGTGAATCTTTTGTGCAGCCATGGCTCAAAGGGTTTATGCAGGATCTGATAGTACTCAAACAGCTTTCGAAATCGATTCGGGAGAGAAGCGTCTGAACGAACTCGGATACAAGCAAGAACTCAGAAGAGAAATGGTAACCGAAATTCATTCTTATTACAGTATCATGATTAATGCTATGATTACATATCTATTTTAATGAATGCAGACAGTGTTTAAAACACTGGCAATAACATTCTCGAGCATGGCGGTATTCACCGGAACACCGTTGTACGGTCAAAGTTTGCTGTATTCCGGACCAGCAGCCTTAATTTGGGGCTGGGTTGTTGTTACTTTCTTCACCTGGTTTGTTGGACTCGCTATGTCTGAAATCTGTTCTTCTTTCCCTGTAAGTTGCTTTAGCATTTATCCCACATCGAACAAAAACATATATTTTAATACTTTATAATTTTGGAAGAAACGCTGTTCAGCCACCGGGCTTGGTAACGCGAGCCTGTAACTCAAGTGAGGGCTTAGTGATGGAACATGGCTTTGGTTCATGGGATCGGGCTTGTTGTGGCTCAACTCTGGCTCGCCCATTCCAAGCAGAGAGTTGAACCGTGGGTCCTGGGCGAAGGCTTGGGACTCCCGGCTCTTAGAATGGAGGGCAAAGCGTGAGGCTGGTTTCACAGAGCAGCGACCACCTCCTGCTCTCTGCAGTGGAAGGATTACGAGCTGGTGCTACACTGGCCCATTTGGTCCCATCAGCCTTGCTAATGAACCATCATTTTTAGTTTCATATTTTAAGTAACAATAAAGTGTTAGAATTTTCTGTTTTTTCTTTGTATTTAAATAATCCATCATTTTTATATTCTAAATAACAAAAAGCGTTACAATTTTCTATTTTTTCTTTGTATTTATTAATCTTTAAGAATTTTCGAAAATTTTTCTATTGTTTTAATGTATCCAAATTTTTGACATGATGTTTAGTAAATATAATTTCTTAATGTGTGAAAATTGGATGTCAGCGATTTTTTTTTTTTTCAAACTTTTAAATTTATTGATCTTTAAGAATTTTTTAAAAAATTTCTACTTTTTTTTATATATTTAAATGTATTGACATGCTATAGTAAATATAATCTCTTGCTGTGTAAAAATAAGATATGTATAATATACAGTTTTAATATTATCAAACATTAAGAAGATTTAAATTATAGAACATAACTCAAACATAGATCATTAAGTATGTTCATCTCGTGTGAAATTGGTTTATTTCAAAATTTTGAATTGTAAATTTTATATGGTGTCATAATCTTGAATTTGTGTTGTGTTCTATATAAATTACGTGCTGTAGAGTACTTGACCAAATGAAAGTATATTCTAATTCGAATGCTCATCTCACAGAATATTCATGTCCAACAAAGTCCAAGCTTTTATGTATTAATGTTAACATGGTTGAACATTTCAACTTTTAAATGGTCAAAGTTGTACCACTCTTACGTTAAAGTGTTCAGACCAATAAGTAAAAGCATGACTCGGGTATGGTTACATAAGCTATTTAAATCCTTATTTAACATATAATATTATTAAATCCCCGGAAAATAATTACTTTTATGAATATTTTTACATGTTCTTTTATTTGATATATATAGTATAAATAGCTTATTAGAAAATAATGATAGAGCAATTGTCGTGAGTATACATGAGCACAAATTAGTATCATGTCTCTTTCAGGAAATAGAATACCTTTATAAAACGGGAGGTCGTGTTCCATTATTTTTACAAAAGAAAAAAATTTCATGGACATTCTTTTAAATCACAAAAACAATAAACTATGAAAAATAATTTCCGTAAAACAAACTAAGGTAACATACTTTTTTTATTTGTTTGATTTCCAATTTTAGTCCTATATATTCAAAATTAAAAATAGAAATGATTGTGAACAGACTACAGGCTCACTTTATTTCTGGGCTGCTCATTTGGCTGGACCTAAATGGGGACCATTCGCATCTTGGTGTTGTGCTTGGCTCGAAACTATCGGTGTCATTTCCGGAATTGGTGCTCAGGTATTATCGCCCTATAGCTAAGCCACCCGAATAAGAAATCCGGGTTTTTGTTTTCCCTCTTTGAACAGTACAAAATATGTGCTTAATATGCGCAGGCATACTCAGGCGCACAGGCTCTACAAATGATAATTCTTTTGTCAACAGGAACAAACAATGGCGGAGGCTATTTTGCCTCAAGAGGTGTATTTTTATGTATATATATAGGCTACACAATCATATGGGCAATTCTCAACACTTTTGCCTTACAAGTCATTGCATTTCTCGGCATCATCTCCATTTGGTGGCAGGTTCATTCTAAATAATCAACTGTATTAATATTTATCAGCATAAATTAAGCTCCTCAGCTTGAGATTAATGCTCGGTTTTTTGATTCAGGTGATAGGGGGTTTGGTAGTGATAATAATGCTTCCTTTGGTAGCACAACAGACACAACCCGCTTCTTATGTGTTTACTCACTTCGAAACAGCACCAGATTCTACTGGGATTAGCAGTAAACCTTATGCTGTCATTATGTCTGTGCTACTAAGCAATTACTGCCTGTATGGATATGATGCAGCTGCTCATTTAACTGAAGAAACTAAGGGTGCTGATAAAACGGGTCCTATTGCCATTCTTTCTAGCATCGGTATCATCTCGGTTTTCGGATGGGCTTATTACTTGGCTCTAACCTTCAGCATTAAGGTATATATATGCTTGCTAAATTATGAGCTAGTTTGAGATTACTTTCTAGACTGCTGTAATAAAAATCAATAGCAAACCGACTCCAATTAATTAGTACTAAGAGTCAAAATATTTTTTCTGGCACAAAAATTATTTTGTTCTATGTAAAGTTTGTTAGTGTAGCTTTTTGGGACAGCAGCTGGAAAAGCAAATCTCAAACAAGCCTTGTATATCCATTATGAAACATCTACAAGTTTAATAGCTAGTAATAGTTTAATTTCAGGATTTTAGCTATTTATATGATGCAAACAACGAAACGGGGGGTGCATCAGTACCTGCACAGATAATATACGACGCGTTTCATGGAAGGTATCACAATTCTGCTGGAGCCGTTGTGTTCCTCTGCATCATTTGGGGATCTTTCTTCTTTTGTGGACTTTCAGTAACTACAAGTGCTGGCAGAGTGGTAAGTAAACACATAAGATACATTTATGCCATTTGCTTCATTTACGAAACAATGTGCCAATGGTGCACCGGCTGCTATTCACATGGTCAATAACATATCCAGTTAAATTTCAGGTTTATGCTCTAGCAAGAGACAATGGAATCCCATTTTCAAGAATCTGGAGAAAAATTCACCCAAAGTACAAGGTTCCAAGAAACGCAGTGTGGCTATGTACAGCCATTAGCATACTTCTCGGACTACCCATTTTGAAGCTTGACGTAGTTTTTACAGCCATCATATCGGTAAGCACAATCGGTTGGGTGGGAGGATATGCAGTGCCGATATTTGCAAGGTTGATGATGGATGAGAAGAACTTCAAACCTGGGCCCTTTCATTTGGGAAGAGCTAGTAAGCCTATTTGCTTGGTAGCCTTCTTGTGGATTTGCTATACATGTTCGGCTTTCTTGTTGCCGACGCTATACCCTATCAAATGGAAGACTTTCAACTATGCACCAGTCGCTTTAGGAGTGTGTTTGTCTCTTGTATTGCTTTGGTGGGTATTGGATGCAAGGAAATGGTTCAAGGGGCCTGTAAGAAATATTGATGCTCAAAATGGAGTTATTTAGTTTAGTTATTTTTTTCTCCCTGCAAAAAGAACAAAATACTGAGTTTCATATTTATACTACAAATGCTACTTTCAAGACTAGGGTGTGCTTGGAAAGGTCCATTTTGAAAGAATTCAATTCAATTCAATTCACTTTGTCAAATTCCCTTGTTTGGAACTAAACAAATATTCATAGAATTCAAATCACGCAAGATTTAAATTCTTGTGAATGCAAGGAATAGAAATCTTGCAAAAAGTTGCAAGATTTCATAGGAATTCATTTAAGTTATTATGCCTTTGAATATTATATTTACCATTCTACCTTCTCGTATGCTTTCAGTCGGGGGAATAAAAATACTTGCATAAATTATTTTGAAAAAATGTTAAATATAACAATCAATTGAATTCTTTAATATAAATAAGTTTCCAAACAAAAGAATTCATTTGAGAAATCAATTCAATTGAATTCTGTTAAGTGAATTCAATTCAATTCTTTTCATTTTCTTATGGGATTTGTTTCCAAACACACTCTTATTGTTTACAAATTCACTTTAAACCCAGCCCCCATTTTTTACCCCGACCACCTTTCTCACTCTCAACCCGCTACTTTTTTTTGCTCAGAGTTTTTTCTTTAATCTACACAAGAACAATTGTGGCAAAGGTCTTTGCCTGGTGGTTGAGAGTGAAGCTGTGATCCTAGAAGTCACATGTTCGAGTCCACATTCAGTAGTGGTGGGGATTTTTCCTTTGTTATTATTGTAAGCCCATGAGGCAATTTTTTTCATAAAAAAAACTAAACAAGAACAATTTCATGTCCTAAGCTAGAGTAGAAATCAAACGAAAGAAAGAAATGAGATGCACCTTAATGTTATGGTTAATCTGCTGTTTTAAGACACAAAGATATCCTCAGACTCTGTAGGGGATGACCAATACTGCAAGAGGGTTTCAACAGTTAGCCTTCGTGTTGCACTCAACATCGAAATGAAAAACCGGCACCCATCAATTTTGTATTCTTCGAGGGGATTCCTGTGTCCAAAACTTCTTACATTTACCTGCCAGGTAGTCCACGTGAGTTTATGTCTTCGTTAAATTTAATGAAGCAAAAGAAAATAGATTAAATACCGCTGAACTAAGCCTGTTCATATTTACAAGATGATCCCTCCAGAAACAGTCAACTGTCTTCAGCAGAACCGCCCTCTGTATTTTTACGCAAACAGATCAGAGAAGCATTGCATTGCTTGAAAACTTGAATCTAATGATGGAGATGCAAAAATGCAAGTAATAAGCCTTATTTGATATCTACTGAATATAGTTGAGAATGTCCACTTGTCACATAAATTGGGACAGCCGGACAAGAACTTTATATTCTAATGCTAAACATCCTATAAAGTGCATTACAAATTTACAATCATGTGATACTACATGTACGAGACAATAGTACACATATTCTTAGACTTCAACAAGAAACTTCCAATTTACAAATCATATAAAGCACGATTATACGCTACAGTGGTCAACATGAATATCTGAAATCATGATTATTCCACTTTGCTTGTTACAATTACTCCTTTCAGAATCTTTTCTTGGTTTATGGATGGAAAGATACATCTAGCGATTCAATGATTCTCCAAAAAAAGCTTAGCATAAAGACAGTAAATACAGGCACAAGCATTGCTTATTAACAATATCAAATTATTTTGGATAGCAGGTAGGAAACAGCTGAATGGAACCATATGCCACCGCTGTTTCAATAACGAAAACAAGAAATGTTAAATAAATTTTCTTTTTTCGCAGCAGCTATGTCTGAACTCTGAAGTGATTAACATTTTTCTTGCAGCCATCACCACCTAGAAATTAAGAGAGCTACCGTGAAAGATATTTTGACAATTTTTACAGTAATGATAAAATTCTTTTTATTATTATGTATCTAGAATTTTACCTAGATTATAGTCCATTAGCTCAAAACGAAAAAGAAATCACAGAAAAAATTCTGCAATCCTCAGTGACATGCTTATTTTCAAGCCATCCAGTAATTATTCAGATAAATGGATTTGGGGCCCATATGAAGGAGCACAAAAGAGGAGCTTACCTCAATTTCTTTGATGTATGCATCATCATAACCTGAATCTTGTACAACATTCCAATATGAGGCAATTAGAAAATCTCCAAGGTACTTACGAAGAAGATTAGTAATTACACGGTATCTCCCATTCCTACATCAAATAAGAGAATCATGATATTTTTACAGTAAAAATGTTGGAACCTGCATAGATCCTATGAGTTGACTCACCTGGTCAATTCATCAGAGCAAATGGTAAGCCACCTCTTTAAAGAATAACACTTCCGGCGGATTCCTCGAAAAGCATTTGGAGGCTTTGGTAAATTTGGAAGGTAAAATTCATCAATATCTATAGGGGTTGACTCATGCAACTGAAGAAGAGATTTCAGTAAGGCCGCCTCATTGATCCCAGAAAATGAGTCTAAACTCCATCAAATAAAGTTCATCATATAAAAAATAGCAGACATTGTGCGACACAAACAAAACTAACAGAAATAAGTAAACTAACCATCCAATATCTTTCCTCCGATAGAGACAAACTCCATCAAAATCTTAACCAAATTCCAGCTCCTAGGATGCTATCAATAAATCAAAGAAATGAGCAAAAGAAACTATTCATCATTGTGCACAATATTGCGGGAAATGAACTACCTTCAAGGGATCAGTATTACTGAGGACAATTTCATCTACTACTGCTTGCATGTACCTAAGGAGTATGAAAATTTAGAACGTTACAGTAACACTAGATAACATTATAAAAGAATGAGTGAAGGATAATTTAACTTTTCCGTAAGTGTATCAACATGAGATGAGCCTAGAAAAACCAAAAACAGAACAATCAAATAATGTCTAACGTGATACTGATCAAGGTTATCTAATTCAGGATATGTGTGAGGGCCACAGAATCCCAGGTCTGACGATGTGAGAACTTGAAAATTAGCACAAAAAGCCCTTTTTTCTTTGTTAGAGATAATAATAGCTATTTTTGGGCCTTACCTATCTTCTTCTTAAGCTTTTAGAGCCTCAAAGACCTAGAGGTCAAGGGTTTAAATCCCAGCAGCCTCATTGACACTTAGTAGTGAGGACATGTGTTTTGTAACCTTCAAGTTTAGTCGCATTCGCATGAGAGGGCGTCAATTGTTATATGCTATTTTTGGGCCCTACCTATTATCTTAATCTTTTATACCAATTGGTTCCATGACAAGCTTACAAATTATGTAATGTAGTTACCTATTTCACCCTAATAATTAAGGCGAAGAAGAGGCATGAAATGATTTTGGTGGACTGTTTTCTCTGATATTTGACTCCTAATTAGATGTGAATTAATTGGTTGTAAATATTTAAAAAGTGTAAGGCAATTTTTGTCCAAAGCAAAAACTAATGTTCGGCTTCCATGCACACAATACAACACGCAAATCAATTCAATCTGAAAATAGCAGATACTTTTATCACATAAATAAAATTCATGAAATTTCAACCATACTTTCTTTGCATTCCATTCGATTGAAACACAGATAAGGAAGCGAACCAAATGGTGGGATATTCACCTTATACTATGTGAGATTTTAGTGTTCACGAGTTCAAGTTTACAGTATCAGACTTTCATGTAAAAACAAGAAGGGATAAATAGCTACTAGATGGGATTTGCATGAACAGTACAAAGAAAATGAAAGAGGCACTCACTGGGAAATGTGTTGGGAACAACTTTCATCATCACCAATTAAAATCAATTGCCTGAGATCATACACATGTTTCCTTTGTACCTGATGGGAAAAAAACAATCCAACAGTTTTATAAGATCAGACAGTAGATGGCATGTGGGATGAACTTCATAATAAAGAATACTTTCACATGATTATTACATGATATTCTTACTTCAGAATCTGCAAATACAATACTGAATAAATGGAACTAGCTCCCCACGGTTAATATTTCCTATGCTAAGTGATAATAATTTGATAGAAAAAATTGGTGTTCTCAACTTTCAAAGGAAGTGTGAGTAATAGTATACAAGACTTTGTTTAAAAGTGATTTCATTGTGTTCTTTCAGGAAGGTGGCAAATCCATAACAGATTCAGCAGCAACTCATCAATTACATGATTATATCAACAGTAGCACCAGACATTTAAAAAAGAAAGAAATTTTAAGCACAAATACCTCTAATACTTCATCAAACTCAACCAGGCTCTTTCTTATTCCAAAGAAGTACTTTTCAGCATTGATTTGCAGCGCTAAAAGCTAAAAAGTTAGTAAAATGCAACTTAGCATATAGATAAGTTTGAAAGAGAAATATAGAAAAGGAAAAATAGGTGCATCATTGACAGTAATCACCTGTTTCACAATTGCATTGCCTTCAATGGGTATATCCTCATCGTTAGTGATCCTAGAGATGAGTTTCACTGCCCACTCAGTGTCAAAATTAAACTTTTGAAACATTTCATCCTGCAAACTGTTGAATCCTCAAGTTATCCATTCAGTGTCTTCCACTGAGAATATTGCTACGACATATGTGGTTTTATTAAACCTAAGTTTAGAGAATTCATTATTCAATCTAGTCTTCTGAGTAAGAAAATGTACAGTAAGCCAAACAAGTTAAGGTGATGAATTATATATCAAATTTCATATGATAGTAAGTTTCACTCTCTCTCTCTCTCTCTCTCAATGCCTGATGAATAGTTACATCACTCTTCTCCACAGGTTACCTTTGTATCCAACATATAGGACCATCGACCTAAATAGACCTTGGGATGCAGAATTCTAAAATTTCCATGTTCCATTATTGTTCGTTATTCCAAATGGTTACCTAACCATATGTAATTGGTACTACAAAGTAAATTATAAATTAGTAAATTTGTAAAAAGAAGCCAAGAACAACGAGCAGAAGCAAATATGTATTTGGAAACAAAAACTCATAACATGGAATTTCCTACCTCACCATAAACCGTGTGGAGCCAGGATCACCTTGCCTTCCCGCTCTCCCACGAAGCTGTATTGAGAAAAATATTAACAAAACTCAACATTGAAATGCCAGTAAATTAACAGTAAGAAGAAAATTATATATATCATTCATAACATCGAAACCTCTAGATCATCAAAACTCATCTTACTTGTAATATTACTAATTCTAATATGAAGTCTTGAATAGATTGAAGTACTGGCCTTCAGTCAAATAGCCAATACCATAATCAATTAAATTTGATAAGAATTCCACATAATTAGTTTAAATCATAGTAGTCAAAGGTGCGACTAGGCTCTCGGGCAAGCCCTTGCGCCTTTAGGGGTTTTAGGCTAAATTTTGCGCCTAGGCGGCCAAAAAGCCCAAGGCACGGCCTTGCGCCTTGAGTGCGCCTCAGCGACTTGACTACTATGGTTTAAATTCTGTATGCATGTTATACAAAGTCAAAAAGCAATAATCAGAATCAAAATCTAGGGTCAGCAGATTGCAAAATTCAATACCATCTCATCATCAAATGCAGACAATTGATGGTGATGATGCCCATAATTTACCACAGGTACAGCAACATAGGTGTCATCTAACAGATTTTCAAGTGACTGAAGAGAATCAAAATAACAAAACCACCAAAATGAAATAAACGTATATGTTGCATTTAGTTTTTTCTGGACAATTAAATTCTTCCATCCATGTCCAATGCATAATTCAAAAAAATTTCAGCACCTGGACACATGAAAAAGCCTATCAATGTTTTCAAACTATGTATCATATAAAGTTCCCTTAATTTTGAGTAGCATAGAGCAAGCTTGAAAGCCTGAAAGGTACCTCCAATAAGCCATATAACAATGCATTCGACTTCTAATGCTTTTTACAACAGTAACTGCCGCACTTAATGACTCACCTGGTTATCAATTCTCCGAGACTCATGTAGGGATGTCCCAATCACATGAAGCCCCCCAAGCCTTTTCACTTCGGACCCTTCATTAAAACAGTGCCTTTCGCAGTCCTGGAGAACTGACAGATAAGCAAGTGCTATTGTTGGACCAAGAGGGTACATTTCAGACTGCTCATTAGCAAGCTTCTCTAGCTCTTTTAAATCCTTTGTTTGGCTCATTTCCATAGATTCAGAAATCATTGATTTCGCCTCTTGATTAGTCCAATTTTTACCTTCACTCTTGCCAACATATTTAGCTGCACAATTTACACCCAAAACAAAGAAAATAGTCATTAAATATGTAGTACACTTGACAGAGAAGTGCCTGCTGAAAGTAAGTTCAGAAAGTTTTGTCAAACCCATTAGTGCAGTCTTTGCCAGCAGAGCTAATGATGTTGATTCTACTTTTATCTTTGACATTACCTATAACAAGAAATTTGATGACAATTTGAAAAAAAAAAAAAATTATATACCACACTATGAAATTACAAGTTGTCACCTTTTGTGAAATTGATTCTCCGTCAGCTTCAGCATCTGGAACTTCCAGTGTCAGAAAAGAAAGCAAGTTGTTCTCTAAAATTTCTTTGGCGAGCATCTATATAAGTGTTCAGGCAAGGTATAGTTAATTTCATCAGAGGATTGACATTTTAGATAAGCTAAAAGGTTAAGAATCTAACAGTATCATTTACGATGTTCCATCATCCTATCTAAAATATAATAAGAAAACGGGCCAAAAATGGAATTAAAATTTGAGCTTGAAAAGCTTTAATAAACAAGCAAAAGAATGCATGCCTTAGGATTTCCTCCCAAAATAATATCAGTGCCTCTGCCAGCCATATTTGTTGCAATAGTAATGGCATATTTTCGCCCAGCTTGAGCTATAGTTTCAGCTTCCCTTGCTGCATACTGAAAGCAAACTACCAATAAATATAAGAGATATATATTGGCAAAAGATTATACCAAAAACAGTAAGCTGGTTAGCATTCTAGCTAGTTATCGTAACATTTACTGATTAAAAGTTATCAACCTTGGGTCGTGCATTCAGGACATTGTGAGGGATTCTCCACTGTTTAAGAAGATCCGACAAATATTCAGAATTTTCAACACTGAAATAAGATTCAAGCATTAGTAATTATGATTTCACATCACCAGGGCTAAAAAAAAGTGCAAATATTCTCCACTTGAGACTTGCCTGGTCGTGCCAACTAAAACCGGACGGCCCTGTCTGAACATGCATTCAATTTCTTGGCGAACATATTCCCATTTCCCATGAGCAGTCTATATTCACAAAATTAATAAATATAAATACAAAACATTCAACACGGTAGATAAAAATGAATTGTAGATGCTTACTGCAAAAGCTTGTATAGGTAAGTCTTTGCGGATATTTGGTAAATTTGTGGGCACTTCAATAACTGGCATCTGGAACATTTTCAAAAACTCCTTTTCCTGCATCAGATAATGAAAATTATCACTTAAGATACTTTAGAAACAACAATAACATTTCAAACCATATTGAAAGAGAAATAATTGCTATAGATCATGAAGAAATATGATCCTTACTTCAGTTTTTGCTGTCCCAGTCATACCAGACAACTTTGGGTAGAGCTTAAATAGTGATTGGTATGTAATTTGTGCCACAACAACTGAATCTGCCTAAAGGAAAAGAGAAGAACAGAAAACTAATAAATTAATCAAACATAATTGGAATTAGACATAGAATTATAATACAATTAAAAACCCCATGAAGCAGTAGCCATCAGTCATCAACTCATACCTGAATCTTCAGACCTTCTTTGGCCTCTACAGCCTGGTGAATTCCTTCAGACCATCTTCTTTTCTCTTCAACTCTTCCTGTCAACTGCATAGAATATTGACATTACTTCAATTTCCATTTGCGAACACCTAACTAGCTTGCCTTGGCACAAGAAAATAACATTAAAAAGAATAACTTGCATGATATTGAAATACCTCATTTATTATTAGCGCCTTCCCATTTCGAACAATGTACTGTACATCTCGCCGATAGAACTCTTTAGCTTTTAATGCATTCATCACAAATCTGCAATATTTCAGCGACCAACAAGTTGAAATGGAACATTGAACAAGTATGCAGATTTCCAAGACAAGAAAAGCAAGAGTGACTTGAGTAAATCAAGCTTTTTATTTCTGAAATTTGTAGGGATTTGTAATTACTTAACTTACACCTGAAGAATAATTCCCATTCAAACTTCCAATCAATGAAAGAATGGACAGAGTGTCTGGGAATTGGGATAAATGAGACTATACCTGGCCCAAGGATCATTTTCATCCCACAGATCATTAGTTTCAAGAGCCATTTCAGCAAGTGCTATTCCTTCTTCAGTCAACTCCACTGAATTGTCTTTAAGTTCTACATTGTAATGCTGTTACCAAAATTAGTTTTAAGGTTACTAATCCAAACATGCACGAAACCAATACATAAGGAGTTGACAAGAGATTTTCGCAATCTATAAATTCAGCAAAGAAAACTCACAATGCCAAGAACAAGCAGTTCAGCCACTTTAGCAGCAACTGGATATCTTGCAGCATCTTGATTAGCCTAGTATAATAAAACAAGAGTAAAAGTCAGTAGGATGTTGTTCTGCAACAGGAAAGAATTCTGGTCATTAAAATTAATAGACAACCTATAAGGCTATAACTACAATGGTGATATGAATTTTGATGCTAATGTCTGTTATTTGCAAATTGCAGTTCTCCAAGATTAGAGCTTATATTACCTCACCACTTATCAACAATGGATTTCTCCCTTCATCAATTAGAACTGAATCAACTTCATCAACAATTGCAAAATGGAATGGCTTTGGCCTGTTTGTTTACATTCAATAAACAAAAGTCCAAGAAAGAAATTTACAAGAACATAACCAAACCCAATCATAAACATTGATTTCTGCATCAAAATGTACCATCTCATTACAAGTTGTTCATTGTTTCCAGTAAGATTGTCTCGTAGATAATCAAAACCAAGTTCCTAGGAGCATTCATCAGAGAACAATTACATAATCAATAAAGATTCTAGAGCAATGTTCTAGAAATGGTAGGCTCAAACAGCCACATTTAACACAAAACAAGCAAACCTATTATTGGAAATGTGCATTACGTTATATAAGGAAATCAAGTGTGACTCACAGAATTGTTGGTGTATGTTATATCACATTGGTAATTAGATCTCCGCTCTTTGGAATTCATTCCCTTCTGCATGCCAGAGTATCATACTAGTAATTAAATTGCACATTTATTTCAACAAACACGTTTTTTTTATAAAGGTTTAACCAATGCTCAAATAGCAAGTGCATTCCACACATTTGTACCTGGATAAGACCAACTGAAAGACCCAAGAAACGATGAACACGGCCCATCCACTCAGCATCTCGTTTAGCCAAATAATCATTCACAGTTACAACTGCCAACAAGCACCATCGTAAGATATTCAAATCCAACTAAATGGAAACAACCTATGAAAGCTAACCCCAAAACATATGCTTCCCAATGAAAATTACAGAAATCTAGTCTTTCCAAAGGAAATATATATAGGTATCAATATATCATGTCTACTAAAAGTTATATGCTTCACAAGGACTACATCAATAAGTTGCTGCAACCAAAATAACCATAACAATAACACAGCATGGATAAACATGAATTGTTAAAGCTACAAAAGTACTGCACCTAAATTTCCACAACATATATTCATACTACAATAGTACTCTACTGAACCTTTTTATTGTTGCTATTTTAAATCCAATATAGAATATATTCTAATGCATATCTAAGCAGACAAAATAATGCCAAACTTAAAAAATTTAAGGATCTGAAATATACCATGGACACCTGCCCCAGTAAGTGCATTAAGATATGCAGCCAATGTTGAAACCAGTGTTTTTCCTTCCCCTGTTTTCATCTCTGCAATTGATCCATCATGAAGAACCGCACCACCAATGATCTATCATTACATTTTGCATCAAAATTAACACAACAAGCCAAGTCAAACTTCAAGTCGTTAATATGTTTCAGATGAACAAGCAAGTGAGAGAATGCACAAACAACATTTTCAAGTTAGATTTATAGCGGGAAACAAGCATAACAAAGAGAGTGACAGAGACCTGCACATCAAAATGACGCATTCCAAGTTTCCTTCTTGCAGCTTCACGAACAACAGCAAAAGCCTCTAAAAGTTAAATGGAAGTAAAAGTAAGACCAAATGGTAAAATCTATACGATATTTTCTAAAATCCAATAAATTCAAAACAGATAGACTCTGTTGGGTGCACACCAGCTTGAATGTCTGCTAGTGTCTCTCCTTGTCTTAGTCTCCTTTTGAACTCCAAAGTTTTAGCTTTCAACTGAAAGGAAGCAAGTTTCGAGCATTTATCCAAACAACCCGGATATTGGCAACAAAACTCAATTCCATAAAATTAACAAAATCAACTACCTGAACATCTGAAAGCCCCTGAATTTGCTGCTCAAAAGAATTAACTGACTTCACTAAACGATAGTAGTCCCTCACAACCCAGTTGTTCAAATTCACAATATCAGTCACCTTCTTACTCAAACCACCTAAGTTCTCCTAACAAAGACAAAAGAAACTCAAAGATTATTGAAAATAATTCAGCCAGGCATATCATCAAACACCTTACGGGCAAACCAAAGTAAACCTTAATGGAAGCAGTAACAGCAACTCGAGAGCTGGAATTCCGCCGCTGAAACCGAAAGGAAGGAGCAGAAAGAGTTAAAGAGAATGGGAAGCTGGAGAGGGTTGTTCTGTGCAACGGAGCAGAGTGTTTATTGGGCGGTTTTGGAGCTAAAAATGAAGAGTTCAATGCGGCAGGTACAGTAGCCATTAGTTAAAGTTCGTTCGACTATGAACTCAGGTTGTTAATAGGTGGAAGGTAGAGCGTTATGGTGGCGTTTTAGTCTGAAGTTGGCAAACTGGTGGCTTAATCACTGCTCCGGAGCTAAGCTTCGTACTTTCAAGAGAATTTTGCTACCAATTTTCGACTGTATAACGGAGAAAATTATCAGTCGAATTATACGTCGCCGTTTGAGGTTTAGCCCTTGTTTCTTAAAAAGATCTAAGCAAACAGACTTGAAACCGCATAATTACTAAAAGACGCACCAGTCGTTAAACCAATTTTCAATATTATTATTCGTCACTTGATAGATTAGTAACATTCTATACTAACTTGTTGATTTGTGATACAAATTATATAAGCTGTTTAGTGACGGTTGCGTTTTTAAGTAATTATGTAGTTGTTTACACTTCTAAAATGGTTGATTTCGAATTTATTTGCTTAGACCTTTTTAAAATGGTTCATTTCGATTCTATTTGCTTAGATCTTTTAAGAAAGGGTAAATAATTATAACATGTTTATGTTTTGTACTAATACGTCATTATCTTTTTAAGTATTGTCAATGTAATTTGTTGATGATTCAGCGATATAACATATCTTGTAAAGATAGGTCAAGATAATGTCATTTGTATATGGTTAAGGAAACAGATTTCCTCATCATGTACGTTATTGTCTGTTCAATCAATAGAAACTTTAATTGCAAAATTTCATATTTTCTTACATAATTTAAACATCTATTTAACAATGGTGTGGCCATGGAGTAGTTGTTGTGAGGATTTACTAGCACCGTTTCAAGTCTTGATCTCTTTTAGAAAATGGAATGCTTTTGTAGGATAAGAAGTTTTGTTCCCTTGTGATTTTTTTTTCTCATTTTAAATTAACAAATACAAGAAACAAAATATTTCAACAAAACAAACCAAGAGAGAATGCTTTCATTTTCATTTTCATTTTCAACTGTAGACTTGTATATTTATGAATTCAACTCTGCAAATGAATGTGAATAGACCACAGGCCTACTTTATTTCTGGGCTGCTCAACAGTTAGCCTTCGTGTTGCGAAACGAAAAACTGACACCCATCAATTTTGTATTCTTCAAGGGGACTCCAGACAAGAACTCTCGATATATTTAATGTTAAACATCCTATAAAGTGCATTACAAATTTACAGTCATGTGATAGTACATCTACAAGTCAATAGTACACGTATTCTTAGACTTCAACTAGAAAATTGCAATTTACAAATAATATAAAGCTCGGTTATGTGTCTATGATGGTCAACTTAATTATCTGCAAAAACATTATTATTCCGCTTTGCTTGTTAAAATTACATCTTAGTACTGCTGTTTCAATAGTAGAAACAAGAAATACTTTAATATTTGCAGAACTTGTATTCCTGATGTGATTAGGATTACAAATAAATCTTCCAGCAGACATTCATCTGCAAATGAAGAGCTATGGTGAAAATATTTTAACATTTTTTCAAGCCATGATAAAATTCCTTTCATTATTTTGTTTCTAGAATGTTACCCAGATGATAGTTCATTAGTTCACATAAAAGAAATCAAAGTTTGTTCTCCTCAGTGATTATTATCACCATCGCATTGTGTGTAAAAAATACATTACTGTCTCCAGAAATACCTGTTTCGCCCAAAAAACAATGTTTTTAAGATAAAGCCTAACCTGCAAAACTGAAGATTTTAGCGAACAATCTTCTCCTTGTTGGAGCACCCCAGCAGTTCATTAATCCCATAAAGGATCCTTGACCAAGAGATTAATCTTGTCTTGAAGGAATTTCAAAACATCTTCCCTTCCCTCTTTGATAAGCAAATGTCTTAACCTTCCAAATGTCACACCAGAAGGCCTTAGTCCTTTTTCCACCATATCTTCCAACAACATGCAAGCTTGCGTTACATTCCCCTCCTTACATAGCCCGCTTATAAGAACCGAAAAAGTGTGCATACTTGGAACAAATTGTTTCTTCTTCATGTATTTCCATACCTTAAGCGCGTTCTCCATATCGTCTTTCTCGCAAAACATCTTTATCATCATTGTATACGTGTCAGCATCTGGCTCACACACCCTTATCATCCTACGAAACACCTTGAAAGCCTCATCTGTCTCTCCACGGCCAATCAAACTGTTCAGAATGATGTTTAAAGTTCTTGAATTCGGTTTCACACCTTTGCATTCCATCTCGTTTAAAACTCTGTAAACATTCTTGAACTTATTCACCTTACAAAAAGCGCCGATTAGAGCATTATATATGGCCACGTCAGCTTTGATTCCGTTCTTTTCCATCTGTAGAAATGTATTGACAGCATCTTCGATCCGATTCTCTATACCATATGTGTGAACCAGAATACTGTATATAAAAGTCGTCGGCCTACAATAAGTATTTTCCATTTCCTTTACGATACCCAGCGCCTCGTCAACCCTTCCCGCCTTGCATAAAATGTCCACCATTATGCCATATGTCACGATATCAGGGCTGCAACCAAAATCAACCATTTCTCGAAAAATTTCCCTTGCTTTGGGTAGATTTGGATCCTTCCCCCATCCCTCTATCAAGATACTGTAAGTTTTCGAGTCAGGAACGAATCGGTCCTTCATACTGTCAAAAATTTCTTGAGCTTTTCTCACGTTCTTGGACTTGCATAAAGCACTCAGCAAGCTGTTGAATGCTGCTAAATTTGGCGTAACGTCGTACTTCTCCATGACATTAAATGTATAAACGGCTTCCTCCAGCTTTTGCGCTCGAGCATACTTCCTCATAATGATACAGAATGTCTCAACATTCAGCAATCTCTTGCTCTTCATCGAGTTGACAAGATCCCACATGATTTGATATTGCCTAATCTTGGCCAGAGACTCTATCATAGTATGATAAGCTTTAATGCTGTGTGTATAATGGCGTTGCTTGTCGGCCCATTCGAAGAACCGAAACGCCACCATGCCAGCATTCTCAAATCTCTTGAGAACATCTTCGACTATTTCAGGTGAAACTCTAATACCATTTTGGTCAAGAGCAGTATGTAGAGTGACCACAGGGGAAGACATCATGATTTTGTATATCCTTTTCGATACATTGGATATTTCACTGGTGGGTTCATAGGAACAGTACCTCCTAGCTAATAACGTAAACCAGGCTGATGATAGTTTATGTGAATAACTCGTAATTCTACTCATATTGGGGGAACAAATTGAGTGTCCGCAGTCTCCACCTGAAGCACAACAAAAACAAAATAGTCAAAAAAATATGATAAATTTCCAGTTCTCTGAGTGATTTCAGAAATTAGCTAACTGAAACTTCAAAAGTTGCTGTAAGAAATTTCTAGTTGAGTGTGGACCCGCCATATAACTATCAGCAATTGCTAGAAATCAGATAGCACAAAATTGTATTTGAGGCATTTTATCAAACAGATGCCAGGCACCTATAAAAAGCTGCTTTAACCGCCCAATATATATTTATACAACTCCATGAAAGTAATAATTCAATTCGAAAGCTAAAATTTAACGAGCAATTGATTGGAGAGGCAGAATGTAGGCATAAATATGCCAAAGCAATTCTTTTTTCCTCAGAAAAAAATGTTTGTTGCTTTGTATGCAATTCCAATACATCACTAACGAAAAAATAATCATAAATAAGAAAGAATTTGATCATCAAACACGCTAATCGATTACTAAGTATTTAAGAAATGAAGTTACTGAAAAACTCGCAGACGATTAGACCGACTCACCTCCGAATGAATATCCACAGCAACCAAAGAATTCACTCCCCAATACGATCAAATTTCGCGAATGAAAGGAAAATTGAGAAAATTTAAGGTTTAAATGATAAATTCGACTTGAATTGCTCAGTCCACTGATGCACGGAAGACTAAGGAAATTAGAATTTGCGTTTTATGATTTGTTCTTTGCGTTTTATACTCTAATTAGCACTTTCTACCTTTCAGTCCTCCTAATGTCATTTCCATATATAAAGTAATTATAGGGTAGAATATACCAAATAAATTACTTAGATTACGTTTGAAAATAAAAATGTATATAAATAAATTAAATGTAGAGAGTTAAAGTTTGTAAAATTGCATTATCATCCTCTCAAACACCACAATTTGGTCAGTTTAAAATGAGAAAATTATGATTTTGGAGGGAATTTTTTCCTTACCAAAATCCAGTAAAATTTTGCAAGGATAAACAAGAAAAGAAGTGTTAATGAATAGGGTGAAGGAGCAAGAGAAGTGATCGTTCAGGATTCCAGAGTATTAAGGGGTCTCGATTTATTTTGGGTTTTATATCATTATAAGAATAAATAAAACACAATGTAATACTTTGATCCGGTGGCTAGAGTGTTTTCAGAGAGCCCCTGAACCAGGAATCGAACAATTTAAGTCTTTTTTGGAGTTTCTTGTTTTTTTTCAAACCATTTTCGCATTTTCTTACCTTTTTTTCATTATCTATACTATTAGACACTTAATTCATTTGACTATTATCTTCGTGAATAAAATAAATATTCAACATTAATTTAATTAATATAAGTAATTAAAAAATATTGTGTTAATGGTTCTATTATAAAAAAATATTTAATATATATATATATATATGCTATTATTTCTAAAGCACATATATTTTAATGTATCCTTCTAATAAGTTAATCAATCATAATTAATTTAAAAAGTTGTAAGAATAACACTTAATTGATACTATATGGTCCGATTACTAAAAAAACATGCATATGTTGGTAATCGGTAATTATATTGTTGATGGCACGTAGTAATCATTGAAATTTACGGCATAGCACGTCAATAGATTTTGTAATTAGTTTTTAATGCGAAGTTGTTTGATATTTTGTAATGAAAAGTCTTGTAGTTTAAGTAATAAATAAACCGTGATTTTTATTACGAGAGCACAATTTAACTTTTAGTTTTCGCTCGGGTGTCCTGTTAATGAGACACAACAGTACAACACTAATTTATTCAGCCAGTGTTACTTGTACTATCATTCAATTGGTTTTACAACAGCTTCTGGACCAAGGAAAAACAGCAACTTTTGTCAAAAACGTATATTATGATAAGCTATATAGCAAAAAAAATCAAGTATAATGAAAAAATTTCAAGAAATAAGCTATATGGTCCCCACAATGATCAATTTCATGCTATGATCTAATTCTACACTAAGCTACGCTAGAACTGAAGCTGGTTCTTTACCTTTCACTCACAGTCGAACCCAAAAGCGAAGATCGAAAAGATTCATGACTAAGCGGCATTGGGCGGTCAGGCAATCTCGGTATATCGATATCACCTTCCAGCATTTTCAGAGCATCGGCAATGGTAGGCCTAAACGCTACCATCACATGAGCGCAAAGAATCCCGACAAGAACAAATCTCTCCATTACCCCTTTCGGCCCTTCTTCCCGTATCGACTGATCGAAAACATCCTCGACCCTCCCCGATTTCGCCAGCATCCACGCCCAATCAGTCACCAGAAGAAACGAAGAATTCGTCGTGTCAAGCACTTTCCTCCCGCTCATAATTTCGAGAATCACGACCCCGAAGCTATAAACGTCGCTTTTCTCGGTCAGCTGCCCGTATAGAGCGTACTCCGGGGCTAAGTAACCGTGTGTGCCCGCCACTCGGGTAGTTAGATGAGATTGGCCTTCTAGATTCTGCTTCGCCAACCCGAAATCCGCGACTTTCGCTTTCATCTCGCGGTCTAGTAGTATGTTGGTGGATTTAATATCGCGGTGGTAAATCGCGGGTTTGAGTCCGTGGTGCAGGTAAGCGAGCCCCTTAGCCACGTCGAGAACGATGTTTTTTCGGATAGGCCAAGTTAGTTGCTTTCGGGTGGGGACCGTCGATAAATGGTCGCTCAAGCTGCCGTTGAACATGAAATCGTAAACAAGGAACCGCCTTTTGCCCTGAAAATGATCGCTCGAGACGCAACATCCTCGAAGAGAGAGAAGGTTCCGGTGGTGAATTTTGCTTATGATTTCAACCTCGTTGGAGAACTCTTCGTCCCCTTGGGAATCGGAATCTTCCATTTGTTTAACTGCCACGGTAATTCCATCGGCTAATATACCTTTATACACGACGCCGAAAGTGCCCTTGCCGATGAAATTCCTCTGCGAAAATCCGTTAGTTGCCCTTTCGAGTTCTGCCAAATCGAACCATTTGGCGCCCGAATTGGGCACACTGGCCCTAAAATTGCTCACATATTCTCTATGTTCTGCATTTCTAATCTTCCTTTTCCTGTACCATATAATTAAACCCAAAGCAGCCAAAGCACCAATAAAAGCACCCAGAAAAGCAATCACCACTTTTACCAATCTATCCTTGCTCGAATTTTTCGAGCTTTTGTTCTTAAATGTGTTTGCCAATGGTAACCCTAAGATACAACTAGCGGTTCTAGGATCAAGAGGACCCAATTCATTGACAATTCCAGCAGCATATAAACATGTGAAGTAAAAGCATTTAGAACTGGAATTAGAGTTTAAATTTGTTAACTGAGAACTCACCTTTTGCCCAGCTTCAACACAAGAACTACACTGAGTCAACCCGGACACATCCCCTTTGCAAGCAGTATTCAAAGGGGTAACTGGGCCGATTTGTTCGATCCAATCTTGAATATCAATGATCCCAACGCAACTTGAATCATTGGTAACAAATTGATTAGGGTTTTCAAAGCAGTTAGGGATTATAGATGATTGAAGTGATGAAGATTCGATCTTGGCTTGAAAATCAGAGAGGCAATCAGATGAAACATTTGAATTGGGCAACTGAAACATGGAAGATTCTTTGAGATGCTGTGCTATTCCCATGCCGAAAAGGCTGAGAAGAGTTAAGCAGCAGTGTCCTTCAATGGCTGTTTCACAGCCTGATTTATCCCATGGGGTGGTTTGGACATAGGAGAAATCAATGGGGCAAGAAGAAGATGCTGAAAGTGAAACATTAATGGAGGTGATAATTATGGTGAAATAGAAGAAGAGAAAATGAATGGATTGATTTTGAAGATTGCCCATTTAAATTTCATTGATGATGGAGCTCTGGTAAGTTTTGAGATTAAGAGGGCACAAAAAAAAAAGCTCTGACTTTGGTTTGAGATCAACAATGGCAGGCTATAGTAGTCAAAAACATGCACGTTTTGGGACTGTGTTCATGAATTGGGGAGACAAATAAAAGAATGGGTATCCAATTATCTAAAATGGTGTTGACTGGTCAAATTTGGAAAAAAGTCAAAAACACATGCAAAAAGTGATGGTTCGTTCAACGGCAGACAGTGAAAATGTAGCAATTTAATAACAGAATTTTACCACAGTAGAAATAATTCGAAAGATAAATCCTTTCAAACGACACCGCATTGCAATGCAGTCCACCAGTTTGCAATTGGAAAGGTCGACAATTTGGAATTACGGAAAGGGTCGAAGAAGGTGAGCATAAGGTTTGTCTTCCAGCTCTACTGCTCTTCGAAATTATTTTTTAGGGTTTTCCTTTTATCGATTTCACTTTCAATGCATGGTAATCTCATAACGGGATTTGAATTTGTGCACTTCCCGGTTTTGATTAATTATAGCTAACACAATTTATGTTGGTTTTTGGAAAAGGAGATGTTGTCTATTTGATGTCAATTAGATATTTGTTTCTGTTGAATTGAGCTGAATTGCATACTTTTGTCATTATCAGTATCATTTTGTTGGTCATTCCAGCTCTACTGGTCTTCGAATTTATTTTTAGGGGTTGTCTTTGAATGATTTCACTTTCAATGTGGCTGTATTGCTGTTCGATTTTCTAATATGTTTTGCTTACCTGATCAATCAACTATTGCTTGCTTTTCTTACAACGAGATTTAAAAATGTACACTTACCATTTTTGAATTTTGGTTATTTGAATTTTGGTTTTCACTTTCAAATAATTTCATGATCATGATCCCTTTCAATCCGTCTGAAATGCATATTTAATTATACTATCGTGATCCCTATTATGGTTAAAATTGTAATGGATGTGTAAATCAATGCCTTGTAAATAATTTCCCACACATTGGGTGTCAACCAATCGACATTTACAACAGATGAACCCTTTGTAGTATCCGAATCAACTTTAACTGCAACAAGATCATGACAAGTGTCGAAGAGGGAGAAAGGTTACTCTGCAATTGGATGATACTGTATTTATTTTTAAATTCTGTGGTTGTTAGTCTTTCATTATGTTATTATCTTACAATTGTGTACTGAATGCCTTTTAATTGTCTATGTTGCAGTTCGATAGATGAACTTGAAGAATTTGCAAGGGGAAAAGGGTCTCAAAATGATGGTTTACTATTTAGGATCCTTTATTTGATGTGAAAATAAACAATAGAAGAGATGCTAGTGTCCCCACCAGAGGAATTCTAATGTCACCTCACCTCGCATAAAGAAGGCTTCTTCTACAACGTACGTCGGATGATCTTTTTCCAGTATATGGAGGTAACTTGTTACTAAAAAGATTTATGTTTTGCAATTAGGTGGATTGCTAAAAAAGTTGATGTCCCAATTTGTGATGACATCTGTCAATTGTCTTTCAGAAGATACATTTAGTAGATTTAGAAGGTGATTTCCCGAAGAATTTGATGCAAACTAGTAAGAATTGAACAGATGATATTTTTTGGTCTTTTGCTCCTAACTCTAAGCAGGCTGCTCCGACTGACGATTTGTTTGGGAAGTGCAAAACCGACTGCTCCAAGTCAGAAAAGATCGGTTTAGGGGAGAGCATTGGTCGAACCAAATAAATCAAAAACCAAATAACAGAAAAATTAGAAACTTAATACCGAACCTAATAGATTTAGGTTCGTTTATGTTTATTTGGGTTTTTTTCTCAAAACCAAGAACCGAACCTAAAACCAAATTAGCAAAATATTAGAACCAAGAACCGAACCTAATTTGTTTGGTCCGGTCTGGTTCTCAGTTCTATAGGTTTCTTTCTCTCCCCTAGATCGGTTGGTTTTGATGATTTGATTTCGGGGTTCGGCCCTTCCAAATCATCAAAGTAAGAGTATGAATTATGGTTCCTTCATTGCTCATTCAGTCTGTTGTTTATCCAATACAATGTTTTAGTTTGTTGTCCTTGAGTGTTTCTAATCATTAGATATTGTATTCCCTTGAAAATTGGTTATCTTGGTAAAACAATTGCTAGATTTGATTGCCTAGAAAGCACATACATGCTTTAATATCATAAACAATTTCTGTATATGATTCTACTTGTATTGATGGACAAAATATGAGAGGTAGCTGCAGTGAGCACTGCTATGATAATATACAGAAGGAGATATATGCTGTTGCTTTCATTTTGTCTATTAGCGATACTCGATATCTTCAATTGTTTCAGATGCAAAATAATTGATATAGTTGTTCATACTATAGTAATACATTAATTGTCATGGCCAATCAACTTTATTAGATATCGCATATTACCGTGCTTTTGTCATGATGACTTTACTGGATTTTTGCGATATTTATCATTCCATACAGGTTGATTAGTTTCTTGCATTTGTGTATCGTCGTTGCAATATGTATGTTAGTTTAAAATGTCTTCTGCAGCATTATTGTTCGGGGTGTGCATATAATTTCATGCATTTCAACGGTGAGTACTCAAGTATTATCTTCAGTTGCCATACATTTTACTCATTCGAGAACATATAGAGCAGCATAATCACTTAAAGAATGTGGTGCTGTTTGATTTTGTAATGATTAACATACTGTTAAAAAAAATTTAAAGCATGTTTATTGTAATCAACAGTC
Source organism: Euphorbia schlechtendalii (assembly GCA_949673415.1). NCBI lineage: Eukaryota > Viridiplantae > Streptophyta > Magnoliopsida > Malpighiales > Euphorbiaceae > Euphorbia > Euphorbia schlechtendalii. The sequence continues at coordinate 703 of CATIWQ010171412.1, read as the reverse complement.
TTAATCGTAATTTGCTACCAACTTATGCGAAAGTGATTTTGAAAGTACATTTTGGTTAGTTCAGGAAACAGTACTTGAAGGTACAGAAGAAATACCTATAGTTTGCAGACTTCAAGTAAACACTGTGCATCATTTGCATTTAAAAGAAATTTTGCTATTCAGATCTTTTACTACCATATTTTATTGAGATTTCTAATATGACATAAATGAGTTGGTGTTGGTTGAGGTGAAAGATGTTTAGTTTGTGAATATTTTTAAATGACGCATTAGAAACAATGCTGAAGCTGATGTTTAAACAGGTAACAGTGTTGGTGTCAAGTGCCTCTTTTTTTGAAGATATTTCTTATTTGTATAAATGTTTTCTTGTCAGGCTGTGAATAATACGTTCATTGATTTAGGGGTGAGCAAAACTCGGTTCGGTTCAAAAACCGAACCGAACCGAAAACCGAAAGGGGGGAATTTTAGAACTGAAAACCGAACCGAATTGTTTCGGTTCGGTCCAAACCGAAATAATTCGGTATATAATTTTTATTTTAAATTAATTTTATTCCATATATTAATATTTTAACATAAAATAACTAAAAATCAATATAAATAATTTTTAACACATGTAATTTATTGTTGATTTGAAAAAAAAACCTTAATTTTCAAGTATTAAATGTAAATTGAATGTGAAAATAATTATTAAATTAATTTAAAATTA